>CAUYLG010070040.1:0-37673 GCA_963573385.1 Cacajao melanocephalus
CCAAAGATGATAGACTGGACAAGGAAAATGTGGCACATATACACCATGGAATACTATGCAGCCATAAAAAACGATGAGTTCATATCCTTTGTAGGGACATGGATGAATCTGGAAACCATCATTCTCAGCAAACTGACACAAAATCAGAAAATCAAACACCGCATGTTCTCACTCATAGGCAGGTATTGAACAATGAGAACACATGGACACAGGGAGGGTAGCATCACACACTGGGGTCTGTTGGGGGGGCCAGGGGAGGGACAGCATGGGGGTAGGGAAGTTAGGGAGGGATAACATGGGGAGAAATGCTAGATATAGGTGACGGGGGGATGGAGGTAACAAACCACATTGCCATGTATATACCTACACAACAATCCTTCATGATCTGCACATGTGCCCCAGAACCTAAAGCACAATTTAAAAAAATAAATAAATAATAAAAATAAAATAAAATACAAAGTGGGTCTTTAACAATGAGAACACATGGACACAGTGAGGGGAACATCACACACCAGGGCTTCTCAGGGGGTGGGGGTATTGAGGAAGAAGAGCATTAGGAGAAGTAACTAATGTAGATGATGGGGGATGGATACAGCAAACCACTATGGCATGTGTGTACCTATGTAACAAACCTGCATATTCTGCACATGTACCCCAGAACTTACAGTATAATTAAAAATATTTTTTTAATAAAATGTTTAAAATGATAAAAGAAAAAATAAAGAAAGTGGCTAAATTAAACAACATATTTTAATGTAGATGAAACAGCCTTCTATTGGAAGATGCCATCTAGGGCTTTCACAGCTACCAAGAAGAAGTCAGTGCCTGGTTTCAAAGCTTCAAAGTACAGGCTGACTCTCTTGTTAGAGGCTAATGTAGCTGGTAAGTTTAGGTTGAAGCTGATGGTCACTTACTATTCTGAAAATTGTAGGGCTTTCAAAAATCATGCTAAATCTACTTTGCCAGTGCTCCATGAATAGAACAACAAAGCCTGTATGACAGCACATATGTTTCCACCATGGTTTGCTGAATATTGAGACTACCCAGAAAATAAAGATTCCTTTCAAAATATTGGTTACTGACAATGCACTTAGTAAACCAAGGGTTCTGATGGAGATGTACAAGAAGATTCACATTGTTTTCATGCCTGCTAACACAAGACTCATTCTGCAGCCAATGAATCAATAAGCAATTTTGACTTTCACGTCTTATTAAGAAATACATTTTGTAAGGCCATAGCTGCCACAGATAGTGATTGCTCTGATGGATTGGGGCAAAGCAAATGGAAAACCTTCTGGAAAGGGTTCACCAGTCTAGATGCCATAATACACTTGTGATTCAAGGGAGGAGGTCAAAATGTCAACATCAACAGACATTTGGAAGAAGTTGATTCCAGTCCTCATAGATGCCTTTGTGGGATTCAAGACTTCAGTGGAAGAAGCAACTGGAGATGTTCTGGAAATAGCAAGGGAATTAGAAATAGAAGTGGAACCTAAAGATGTGATTGAATTGCTAAAATCTCATGATAAAACTTGAATGGATGAGGAACTGCTTCTTATGGATGAGCAAAGAAAGTTGTTTCTTGAGGTGAAATCTAATCCTAGTGAAGATGCTGTGAAACTGTTGGAATGACAAAGGATTTAGAATACCTATATAAATGTAGCTGATAAAGCAGTGGCACGTTATGAAAGGACTAATTCTAATTTTGAAAAACATTCTACTGCGGGTAAAATGCTGTCAAACAACATCACATACTATACAGAAATATTTTGTGAAAAGAAGAGTGAATCTCTGTGGCAAACTTCATGTTGTCTTATTTATAGAAACTGCTATAGCCAACCTCTTCAGTAAGCACCCATCCACATCAAGGCAAGACCCTCCACCAGCAAAAAGATTATGACTTGCAGAAGGCTCAAATGATTGGTAGCATTTTTTAACAATAAATTATTTTTAAATTAAGGTACATG
This sequence comes from Cacajao melanocephalus, assembly GCA_963573385.1. Classification (NCBI taxonomy): domain Eukaryota; kingdom Metazoa; phylum Chordata; class Mammalia; order Primates; family Pitheciidae; genus Cacajao; species Cacajao melanocephalus. Next base: position 1,968 of record CAUYLG010070040.1, read on the forward strand.
TTATTTTTTAAACATAATGCTATTACCCACTTAATAAACTACAGTACAGGGCAAACAAATTTTTTTATGCAGTGTGAAATAAAAAAAAAATTGTGTGATCTGCTTTATTGCAATATTCACTTTATGGCAGTGGTCTGGAACTGGACCCACAATATTGCTGAAGTATGCTTGCATGCTATTTAGAAAAGAAAAGCGCCTCAGCTGCTTTCTTAACAATTTATTTTCATAATTTCTATAAAATGATTATTCTTTGTCCTTATTTATAGGAATACGTTTTATAATTTATTTTTGTTTTAAAACCAGTCAAAAATAATCCTTAAGCTTTTATTTCAAATCTTAGAACTGAAAAAAATTAGTTTTAGCTCAGACATATAAAAAGCTTGGAAGTCATCACTCCCATCCTCAGAATACAGAGTTGAGCAAACTGCAAATTATTGACTTTTCTTGGACTTCTCAGGGAACTAATGGTTCAGGGCAAACCAGTCATCAAAATCAAGAAAGACGGGCAAATCCAGAAAGACAAAGCACTCGGAGCAGAAGTTGCTGTATGCCATAAGTGGCAGGAACACTCACTTGTCTAGTAATTTTGACAAATTACTATGAGCTGGTTGCAGAGAGTAAGACATTCCTGGAGCCACAATCATAAACAGGCCACCACACTTTGCTCTACTTTGCTTTCAGTTACCCCACCAACTTCTCACAGTGAGGACCCAAGTAAGATCCCGCTATGGCCATGGCAGATAAAAGGGGGAGAATGCCAGCGTTCAATCTCCCAGATCCTCTCTCTAACAAAAGGGGAAAGATTTTGCCTGAGGAAAACACTGAAAACTTATCCTAGTTGGAGGAAGAGAATACCACCCCACTCTAGCTCTCTTGACTCATAATTGAAAAGCAAATACAAACAAACAAACTAACTAACAAAAACAGAGTGAACAGGAGACAGGACTTCAAGAAAAGAGACTGGGAACCTACAGCTAGGGAAGAGAATGAAGAACATGGTGGTAGGAGGAAGCAATATACTCCTGCACCAGGGACGACAGAAACACTTTTGAAGGTTAAAGGTCCACTAAAAGACAGAGTTTAATCAGATTAGAGGACACTCCATCTCTCCAGCACCTTACCATAACACCAACAGAGCTGCAGGATGACAACAGTGGATTGGTCACAGCTAAAAGAGCTGCAGGATATAGACTTTCTCTAGGGTGGACTCCTTAGGGAGGCCCAGTCAAGAGGAGAGACAAAAAAAAGGATACTGGAGGAATTTGAAGTTTGTCATACCTATGGCTATAAGAAACATTAAACATTAAGCATAGTTCAACTCCTACTCAGATTAACATAAATATTCATATGAAAGCCTTAGTTACCTCAGTAATCAGTTCTCGTTACCTAATACATTTGGTTTACAACAAAAAATTATGAGGCATGCCAAAAGCAAAAAAACAAAACAAAAGAAACAGTCTGGAGAGATAAAGCAAGCATCTGAACTAGATTCAGATGTAAGACAGATGTTAGAATTATCAAACAAGGAATTTAAATGACTATTACTAATAGGCTAAGGGCCCTAACGTAAAAAGTTGAATACATGCAAGAACATGCATAATACAAGCAGGAGATGGACACTCTACCAAAAAATCCAAATGAAATGCTAGAAATAAAAAAAACACTGTAAAAGAAATGAAGAATGCCTTTAATAGGCTCATTAGCAGACTTGACATTGCTGAGGAAAGAATCAGTGAGCTTGAAGATAGGTCAATAAAAACTTCCCAACCTGAAATACAAAGAGAAAAAGAGCTGAACAAACAGAACAGAACATCCCAGGACTGTGGGATAATCTCAAAGGAGGGTGACATAAACATATCTGGAATACCAGAAGAAGAATAAAGCGGCCATAGGACAGACGGAATATTTGAATAACAGCAGCGAACTTTCCAAAACTTAATGATAGACACTGACCCACAGATACAGGAAACTCAGAAAAACATCAAGCAAAAGAAATACACACCCCCCACCCCACACACCTAGACAAAGCATTCAAATTGCAGAAAACTGAAAGAAGGAAAAACTCTTTAAGGAAGCCATAGGGGGAAAATAACACCTTACCTCTCAAGGGTAAATGATAAGAACTACATCCAACTTCTCATCAGAAACCATGCAAGCAAAACGACAGTGTGATAAAATTTTCAGAGTGTTGAAAGAGAAAAAAAAAACTGATAATTCTCTATCCAAAATACTTGAAATGTGAAGAAGAAACAAAGACTTTCTCAGACAAAAACTGAGAGACTATTAGTCTCATCACCACTAGTTTTGGCCTATACGACATATTAAAAGAAGTTCTTCAGAGATAAGGAAAATAATATCAGAAAGAAATCTGGATCTACATAAAGAAACAAAAGAGCATCAGAGAAGGAATAAATGAAGGTAAAATATATATAATCTTGTATTTTTCTTATTTTTAATTGAGCTAAAAGATAATTGTTCAAAGCAATAACAGAAACAATATATTGGGGGGGTATAGCATATGATAAGTGAAGTGAATGACAGCAATGTCACAAGACATGAGAAGGAAGAATTGGGTATACTCTATTACGGAGTAGCTGCAGTACACATGAAGCCTTATAATATAGTGTTATCTGAGGGTGGACTTAGAATATTATCTGAGGGTGGACTTAGAGTATTTTTAAATGTGTATTTTAAACTATAGATTAATCACTAAAATTTTGTTATGTTTAAAAATAAAACAAGTATAAACAGTACACCAAAAGATAATACGAAAAATGGAATTCATATAAAGTGTTCAATCAAAATTAGAGAAAACATAAAAAGTAGGGGAGGGCAAAGAACAAATACATGCAGTGGTAAAAGCTACAAAGATTTTAAAATTTAATCCAACTACATTAGTAATATGAATGGCCTAAACATACCCATTAAAAGACCAAGATGAGCCAGGCATGGTGGCACATGCCTATAACCCCAGCACTTTGGGAGGCTAAAGTTGGTGGATCACCTGATGTCAGGAGTTCCAGACAAGACTGGCCAACATGGTGAAACTCCACCTCTACTAAAAATACAAAAAAATTAGCCGGGTGTGGTAGTGGGTGCCTGTAATCTAAGCTACTCGGGAGGCTGAGGCAGAAGAATCGCTTGAACCCAGGAGGCAGAGGTTGCAATGAGCCAAGGTTGTGCCACTGCACTCCAGCCTAGGCAACATGAGTGAGACTCCATCTCAAAAATAATAATAATAATAAAATAAAGACTTAGGTTAAAAGTAAAGAGATAAAGAAAGTGACACCATGTTAACCTTAATAAAAAGAAAGCGGGAGTGACTTTACTAGCTTAAGACAATGTAGACTTTAGAAAAAAGAAGATAATCAGGGATAAAAAGGAATACTATATCATGATAAAGGAGTCAATTCTACAAAAAGACATAACAATCCTAATACAAATATATATACCTAACAGAATATCAAAATATATGAGATAAATACTGATAGAGCTGAAAAGACAAATAAACAAATCTGCTATTTGTTGTTGTTCAGGCCAACCCTGAGCAAGGACAAATCTACCGTTACAGCTGAAGATCTGAATTGCAAGTAGGTTTCAAATCACAGAAGACTAAAACCAGGATGTCCATACCTCAGCTGATTCTCTAGTAGGCAGACGACCTAAACATATTTTAAGTTAATAACCTCATAGAAACATGAAAATATACTTTATAACCTTGTAACATTTAGTATACTCTAATCCATATGTAATAACTCATTTAGAGGTCTTAAAATTTCTTTGCGTTTTAAAATAACAAAAAATTCATAAGCTTTATTTTTTAAATTTCAGAACTGAAAGGAATTATAGCTTTAGCTGAGACACATAAACAGCTTGGAAGTCATCACTCCCATCCTCAGCATAAAAGGCTGGGCAAGCTGCAAATAAATGACTTTTCTTGGACTTATTAAGTCTTAACTTATAGAGACTTTAGCCTCTATAGAGGAAAAAATATTTTTTTTCCCACTTAACTTGGATTCCCTAATACCTGCAGAGGTCTTGGACTTGAATAAAGCTCAACAAGTATCTACTGACTGTCTGAATCTGAATTTGCCCATTAAATTATGTTCATCAACATTTATTTGTACAAGTGAGCTACAGTTTCACTGAAAATGCAAAGTCCCAGTTGAAGTTATCTTTTAAAGTAGAAGATTTTGGATTTATAGTCATCTTCCACTATTATCAAATAACCACCTGGTTTAATAAAACAGTGAAATCAATTATGGTGAGTACATGAATTGTTCACAGGGTTAAAGTGCCACACTGATTTACTATTAATTGTTAATTTATTGATTTGAAATGATCCACAAATTACCAATGCAAAGTAATGAATATGGGTATAATACAGAAATTAAGAGAAGATTTGCAAAGATGAAAAATAAACGTATGTACGTTACAGAAGTGTAACTCTTAAGGAACACATACATTTTTAAGTACCAGAACTTTATCAAATTAAGTAGTATATTAGGGGATAGTTAAATAATTTATACTCCCAAAATAAGCAAACAAAATGTAAATACAGAAGGACTACGTTATTAGACAACTCATTGGGTCTAAAAAATAAAAAATGTGAAATGTAATTTTATTCCTTTTTTTTTTTTTTTTTTTTTTACATGGAGTCTCACTCTGTTGCCCAGCTAGAGTTCAGTGGTGCTATCTTGGCTCACTGCAACCTCCACCTACTAAGTTCAAGTTATTCTCCTGCCTCAGCCTCCTGAGTAGCTAGGACTACAGGCACACTCCACCACGCCCAGCTAATTTTTGCATTTTTAGTAGAGACGGGCTTTCACCATGTTGGCCAGGATGGTCTCCATCTCTTGACCTCATGATCCACCCGCCTCACCTCCCAAAGTGCTGGGATTACAGGTGTGAGCCACTGCACCCTGCCTTTATCCTATTTTTATATGTATAACTAGAATAACAACTGAAGAGAAAATACAATATTAACTCTGTCATCTGTCATCTCTTTAAATTACGTAGTTCAACAATCATCCTCAATTTATTTCTATCTGGGTGAGTTAAAGAAAACAATTTGAAATTTCATTACTTCCATGAAACTCAGAAGACCAGCATCATGTATTTATAAAAGATTATTTTACAGTGAGAAATGCCTATTTATTATAAATTGTCAAGCTTCTTCAGATAGGAGATGGTTTTCATTTTACTCTACTGGGCATGGTCCACATATATCCATAGGCATAGATCTGATCTCTTAACTTAGGGCACATGGGGATAATTATTTACTGGATAAGAAGTACTGAAATTCTTATCAAATACTTCTTTCAAAACTTCTGTCAAATATCACTATGTGATTTATTAAAATTCAATTTTGCTGAACTTTCCCAGTAAAGTGATCATAGCAAGTAAAGTACATCTTCATAGGCTTGTAAATACTTCACGTTCATTCCAGGAGTCAGACAGGGTAATGGAGAATATAGACCACCTACCTGACATGCATTATAAAGGAGCTGATGTTCTAGTTTTTTAATACCCAGAATCTGCTGAAACATTTCATAGAGTTGTTCCTTGCTCAGAATAAGTTCAGACACTGCACTCAGGGCCATCCTATTTGGCTGTTTGCACAGGTCCTCTTCACCCCTGTAAATGGCGTCATATTTGGCTATCCATGAGCTCAAGACTGTCTCTTTGCTCAAGCCGTCTATTTCTGGCAAACTCCGCACACGTTTTTCTATGTTTTTCTTAAACACTTCTCTGAAGTCATTAGCAGAACACCCTCCACTCTGAACCATTCTGGCCACTCGGTCACTCTTTAGAAAAACCTGAAAAACAAAACAAAACCCATTTACAATTAGGTGTGGACACTAACACCACTTGCTTTCAACAGTCTAGACAGAGTTTCTACAAATATTTCAGCCAAATATTCCACAATTATTCAAAATGTTTTATAATACAAGGTAATTAATATCATAATGGTGGCCCCAAATCTCTCCAAAATGTTAAAATGTTTACGAGACACAGTATACAGTTTAAAAAAAAAAAAAAAACTATAAGATGGTTTACTTTGACCCTGTATGTCTGCCACCTCTACAACTGAATCCTTTAGAATGACATCCTTATGAATGTGATTCATGCTCTTATACAGACACCAGAACTCTCTCATGCCTTCCACCACATGTGGACAGAGTGAAAGGACAGCTGTTTGTGAATCTCGAAGCAGGTCCTCACAGACAACAAATCTGCCAACACCCTGATTTTGTACTGCCTAAGCCTCTGAACTATGAGAAATAAATGACCATTGTTCATAAGCCAAAAAAGAAAAAAGATGATTAGGAAAGCAACTGGAGATATGAACCCAACATCCCTACCTGTGTCTGAGAGTTCTAGCTGGTTTTTCAGCAGGGAAAGTATCCTCTTATCATTTGAATGTGGACTTGAAGACCAATAGTAAGGTAAGTCTAGTATCCAAGTTAATATTTATCATACGTAATTTTTACTCAAAATTGCTTAACAGCTTAGTGGGGGGGTTAGAATATACCTGTCCTCATCCCTGATTTTACCACCTCTCCAACTTCTGACACACTTATCATAACTAGGAAGAATGAAGGCTTGAAAAGCAATACCTCTAAGGAACTTCTAATTGTCCACTACTACTGGAAAAGAAATAAAATAAAAACAATGACAACAATAGAGTAAGATGTTCATGACAGGTAGCAAGAGTTGGGTAAAGGTAAGTTTACCTTTACCTTTACCTTATTACCTATAATAAGGTTATAGTTGGAAAGAGACACCAGATTTGGCCTTAAATCTCTTCATTCTGCTAAGTTATAAATCTAGTTATCAGTTAAGATTCATTAAACATCTATTATGTTGTCAATATTCCTAAGAATCCTCTATGGGTCATATGAGACTGCTTTTATTCTTGCCTTCTTCTTTCTATAATGTCAAAAGACTCTCCCAGAAGAGCCTGCAGGACAATTTAATACCACCTCCATACATTATATGCTGTTATTGAGCTTATAGAACAAAAATTCATGTCAACTTTTTCTTTTTCCTTTTTTTTTTTTTTTTTTTTGAGACACGGTCTCACTGTGTGGCCCAGGCTGTAGCCCAGCGACACAATCACAACTCACTGCAGTCTTGACATCCCAGGCTCAAGCTATCCTCCCACCTCAGCTCCCCAGGTAGCTGGGACTTGCAAACACACACCATCACGCCTGGCTAGTTTTTGTATTATTTTTGTAGATATGGGGTCTCACTATGTGGCCCAGGCTGATCTCAAACTCCTAGGCTCAACCCTCTTGCTTTGGCCTCCCAAAGTGCTAAGATTACAGGCATGAGCCACTATGCCTGGCCTCAACATTTACGCTAAGAACTGACTCATTATACGGAAGTACTCCCAAGTTATCGCCACACTACTTGCACCACACTACCATTCCTGTCTCCATGGGGCAGGAAGCACACCTGCTTGATACAGTCAAAGTGGATTCACTTGAACCACTGACCGGCAAGCTCAACTATCTGACCCCAAGCCTTCTCCCACCACTTTAGTTCTCCCTCTTAAAATCACTCACACAAACTGTTTTCCTTGTTTCCTATCTTTGCTCAATGCCAACAAGATTTATGGAACTCAAGTATTTTGGTTGACTGACTTATGTACCGAACCACTGGTAATGAATTCTGCATTGGTAAATAAGATGCTCTTCAAACTACAGTGAGGTTACATCCTAATAAATCTGTCTTAAGTTAAAAGGATCATGTTAAAAATGCTTTTAATACACCTAATCTACCTGAAACGTGCTCGGAACACTTACACTGGCCTACAGTTGGGCGAAATCATCTCATGCAAAGCTTACTTTATGATGAACTGAACAGCTCATGTAATTTGTCAAATATTATATTGAGTATGAAAAGCAGAATGGCTGTACAGGCACTGGAAATGTGGTTTCTAGTGAGTGTATATCACTTTTTTACCATGGCAGTCGAAAAATCATAAGCAGAACTGTCATAAGTCAGGGACCCTCTGCATCTGTAACGCATTCCCAAAATACTTCCTCTCTCTTTACCAGCTCTAGCTCAATTACTTACTATTGAAAAGCCTCCCTGTCCTATTTTTTATGTTTTTAAGGCAACATAAATTAACTCTTAAGTGACAGGTATAAGAATAGTGCTTTAAATATTTCTATATCAAAGACAATGAAATTGAGATGTTTAACAGTATGTTTTGTCTAAGAATGACAAGAACTACTTCAAAACTCATAGATATGCCTCCACCTCCCTTCTCAACCTCATCTAATCACTCTCACTGAGCAGTGACATTTAACATAAATGATATATTTATAAGCTGCATAAGAATTATTTATATGCAATTTAGAATTATATTCACAAATATTAAAAGTATTTATACATAAGATCTTACGTATTACATTATACATACGCTTTTTTTGGTCTATTTGTACCCTCATTTCTGCGATAGTTGTAACTCAAGTTGGAACACAGGGAAGCTCAGTAGTTAAAGGGATGGACTCTGCCAGCTGTCAATCTGTTGCTTTTCAGCTTCAATTCCACCTTTCCATTGCTCTGCCTATGTCGGCTAACACAATTCTAAGCAATGTTGATAGAGGGTGCCAGAGGACATACACTAGAAGAAAAATGGGTCTTCTTCCTGGTTCTCTTCTTACCTGAAGGCACATGGCATCAACCGTGGGCAGCATTTCTCCAGACCCCTGAGAATGGCCTTCTGGTGCACCATCCCACTGGCAGATTCCCAGTGAGTTCTGCAGTGTGGCACCTCCCTGTGGACAGCTTCCCTCTAGAACCCCAGAACATCAATTCCCTGCAAGTCTCACTGCTACAACACTTTGGTGAACAACTCTGCCATGCAGTAAGACACACCTTTGCCAATGAGGTCTGGATCCCAGCCCTGGGAGGCGGGGGTTGCCTCCTTGGGTACTCGGCTCCCTATTTCTGCTATTCCTATATTCTTTAGAGTTTTCTTTACCCATAGTAAACAATTTGTTATTGTTTATATTAAGCGTTCCCTGTTCAATTATTGTGTTTTCCCTGTCTTTATAGTGCACCCTAACTGATACAAAGTGCAACATTGTCCCTATAGGAAAATATTCAAAGTAAAAACAAGCAACTTTGAGAAATTTAGTAATGTGTGTAAAGCTTGACCAGCAAGATATAAAGTGAAATATGAATGTCTTAGGAGAGACATCAGAAAACATTTTAATTGCTTCAATTCTAATACTCTAAGTTGGCAGGCATTTTATTTTTTCCAAGTTCTTCTGTCTAACAGAGTCAGAGCTAGATTCCACCAAGTAACCAAACCACATTTTTGAAACAAGGACACTAAGAATCTTATTTTTGAATTCATTTCCCCTACAAAACCATACCTGAAGCCATACTCAGTCCAATTAAATGTAATTCAACCAACATTTACTAAGTATTAACATTTCAGGGATTCTGCTAAATGTTGGGGGCACAATGAGAAATGAGCCAAAGACCTTACCCTCAAACACTCACACCACCTGAGACAGGATACACACAAAAATATAATAGCGTGACAGCAGCAATGGAAACCCACACAGAGGGAGAAAAGACCAAAGAAAAGACGTTGTTAACTCTGCTGGGGGGGTGCAGAGTGGGAGATGAGATCACAGGGCAGAGAAAAGGGACACAGATTTTGAACAACCCATGAGTTGTGTGAGAGGGATAGAGAGAAACAAAGAATACTTCAGGAAAAAGAAAATAAAAGAACAAGGGCAGTAAAGCATAAAACAATAACACAGCAAGGCCTTTGAGGGAAATGTGAGGACTTTCCTACTGGCAGGGACATTCACTATAAGGGTAGGGGCCACGTGAGGGAAGGGAGGACTCTGGGCTCTATCTGGAGATGCAGAGATCAAGGGTAGCTGGGTAGCAGAGGTGATAAAATGGTGAGAAGCATGTGTTAGATAACTGGTGGCAGCAACAAGGGTAGACAACGAGTGACCAGGGCAGACCCTGGGACATCAGTTATCAGATGAACACAACAGACCTGGTGGAAAACAATAAGGGCTAGGACTATGTTAGAGAGAAAGGTAAGTTAAGAAGGATTTGGGAGACAGAATGAATGTGTCTTGGTAATTTACAAAGTGTGGAAATATAAGAGGGAAAACTGGAAAATTCCATTTTTTTAACCGGGGTATCTAGATTCCAGTAACAAAAAATAAAGAACACAGGTGAAAGCCCATGTGTGTGCATTTCAATATGGTGATGAGTGTTGACAGAGTCTTGTGAAATCAGTTTAGTTTTGGTACAGGTCAGCTTTAAAGACAAAACATGGCAAAATAAACAAAAAAAAAAAAACAGAAAAAGTCAAGACAAAACCTTACATTTTAAAATTTGGCAAAAGAACTGAATGCAGGACAGGTTGGTTGTGTCAGAGTAGAAGAAAAAATACGATTTACTAGTAGTCAAGGGAGAAGATGGTTTCAGAATGAGAGAGACAGAGACAGTTTCAGTCAAGATAAGAGAGACAGAGACAGTCCCACAGGCCTTTTAAAAATCTCCCATTGTCCATCTCATCATTAGAGAGAGACAGAGATAGAGAGAGACAGAATTACCAAGTGCCGCAAGAGAAATCAGGTCAAATGAAGAGAGATTTGTTGGTTTTCATCACTACCAGGTCTTTTTGACACACAAGATTTACTGGAGTGGTGAAGAGCAGAAGCCAGCAGCAGTAGAGGGAAGAGAGGATAAGGCACCATAACATTAAGACAGCAGATGTAAACTGTTCTTTTAGAATGCTTGAATGAAAAAGGAAATGGGAGAACAGGCAGCAAAAGCTAGTCTGGAAAATCACATTCAAACAAGGGAGATGACAAGGCAGTAAAGGGAAGCACTGGAAAGTGCAGAAGACATAGAAAAATAAGGAATGGTATGCTAATTCTGTGATTAGGTTATAAAAGACTATGAGACTGTGGCACTCTCACTTGCTTTCTTTCTCCCTTATCACTCACCTTATGGGAAGTAAGCTGCCATGAGGCAAGGAACTGAAGCCCTCAGTGAACTAAGGTCTGCTAGAACCATGTCAGTAAGCTTGAAAGCAAATTATTCAGTCTCAATCAAGACTTGAGATGACCACAGTCTTGGCAGACAGCTTGAGAAACTCTAGGCAGAAACACCCAGCTATGCTGTTCCCAGACTCCTAATCCTGAGAAATGGTGAAATAATACATGTTTATTGTTCTAAGCTACTAAGTGTTAGGATAATTTGATACAATGCAATAGATAATACACTCCTATATTCTCATGGCTTACTCTTTTACTTCATTTGGGTCTCAGCATAGTCATCTCCTTAGAGGAAGCCCTGTCTTCCCCCACCACCTCATTCATCTACTTTATCCTTTCATCTTATTCTGTTTTTTGTTTTCACATATAGTATCTTCTGGCATGCATTTATTGTCCGTCCCCCAGTCAAAATAGAAGGTAAGCACCTTGGCAGCAACTTTGTTTTGTTTGCTTATGAATCCAGTACCTAACACAGAGCCTGTCCCTTAGTAGGAGCTTAATAAAGATTTGTTGGCCAGGCGCAGTAGCTCATACCTGTAACCCTAGCACTTTGGGAGGCCAAAGTGGACAGATGGCTTGAGCTCACAAGTTCAAGACCACCCTGGGCAACACAGCAAAACCCTGCTCTACCAAAAATACAAAAAATTAGCCAGGTGTGGTGGCATGTGCCTGTGGTCCTAGGTACACAGAAGACTGAGTTGGGAAGATCACTTGATCCTGAAAAGTGGAGGCTGCAGTGAGCTGTGATCACACCACTGCACTCCAACCTGGGTGACAGAGTGAACCTTGTCTTTGAAGAAGAAAAAAAAGATTTGTTGAGAAAAACTAATTACTACCCCCATACACTGAAATCTCCAGAGATAAAGAGAAGAATTATACAGGCATCTAGCTCACAGGTGTCCTACGATACTGATGACTGTGAGAGAAGAACCAGGGGATGGATAAATATCCAGTAACTGGAAGTCTAGGAAGTGAAGTATTGAAAGCCATGAGCTCTAGAAGGAAATGCGCTTTCGCATGAGGGAGGAAGAGTAATGATCTTAAAGGAGAAATGAAGACCCATTATCTTGGCCCTATGTGTAGAGGACAATGAAAGGCTGGACCACAATCATAAGAAGGCTGCATATGCCCTTTGTCCTCAGTCGGCTGATTAGGTGTGGGGCCTTCCACATCATATATACTGTGAAGGCCATCACAAAACCTGATCCATCAACCTTTAATCTCACTTAAGCTCCACATTTAGATCTCCACTATCACCTCACATCTCTCCTTAGGTGTCCCACTGGCAGTCTAAATAAGTCTCGGAGTTCATGACTTTTCCAATATTTGTTCTGCCTCCTGCTTGCCTATCTCAGTGAGTGTCAGATCCCAGTTGCCATCCCCGAGACGCCTGGAAATTATTCCTGTCTCCTCACATCCTCCATGTTATACATTTCCCAACATACAACTTGTCCCTGCACCCTTCTGATTCTGTCCCCTCAATTCCTCTCAAGCCCTTCTTTGCCTCTCCATCTCCCACACCGGCTCTCCTTCCCTCTCCCTGGGACTCAATGGATGACAGCAAACAGCCTTGCAATGGGTCTCTCTGCCTCAGAAGTTTTTCTGGCAATCACCACCCTATTCCTACCACCATTTTTTCCAAACCGATTCTCAATTGGCATATATATTTTTTAAAACACTGATCATTTAAATTCTTCTCCAGCTTAAAATTTTTTATTGGTCTTCCACCAAAATCATCACCATTGCCTCTGAGGTCCCACTTCAAAAATGTCTTAAACAAGGCTGGGCACAGTGGCTCATGCCTGTATCCTAGCATTTTGGGAGGCCAAAGTGGGAGGATGGCTTGAGCTCAGGAGTTGGAGATCAGCCTGGGCAAAACCTTGTCTCTACAAAAAAATTTAAAAATTAGCCAGGTGTGGTGGCACATGCCTGTAGTCCCAGCCACTCAGGAGGCTGAGGCTGGTGGATCACTTGAGCCTAAGAGCCTTTTTTTTTTTTTTTTTTGAGATGGAGTATCACTCTGTTACCCAGGCTGGAGTGTGATGGCGCCATCTCAGCTCACTGCAACCTCTGCCTCCTGGGCTCAACTGATTCTCTTGCCTCAGCCTCCTGAGTAGTTAGGATTACAGCCACAAGCCACTACGCCTGGCTAATTTTTTTGTATTTTTAGTAGAGAAAGGGTTTCAGCATGTTAATCAGGCTGGTCTTGAACTCCTGACCTCAAGTGACACACCTGCCTCGGACTCCCAAAGTGCTGGGATTACAGGTGTGAGCCACGGTGACCAGCCATGAGCTCAGGAGTACATAAGCTGCAGTGAGCTATGATCTCGCTATTGCACTGCAACGGTGAAACCTCGTACCAAAAAATAAATATAAATAAAAGTTCTAAACTTCCTCTCTGGCTTCATCACAAGTTATTCTTCTTTGTTGGACCTCCATGCTCCAGTCCCACAGGACTTTTAAAAACCTCCCATTGTCTACTTCACCATCCCCTAATTATCTTGGTCACCATTCAGGTTTCTATCCAGTTGACCCTTCCTCAGGAATTTCTTCCCCAGTCACCCAGGCTTGGCTGGATCCTGTGTCATATGCTGTTATAGCACCTTTTCTTTTTTTTCTTTAAAAAACTGATCACACTGTTACTGTAGTATTTAAGTGAAAAATTTAATTCCCATCTCCTTTACTTACTGGACAGTAAGTTCCATGAAGTCAGACTGTTTCATTCACCATTCTATCTGTAGCACTGAGCACTAGACCAAGTACACAGATAGCAAGCACCCAGAAAATATCCACTGGATAAGTGAATGAGTGGTTCAGATGGTTAAACCAATTATTTGATTCCTCCATCCATGCACTTGTATAATTTAAATATTTAATGAATCAGGAAGAGGGAACAATACTGCAGAAGGAAGAAATCAAATGAATAACGTCACAGAGGAAGGGCTGGGTTGTGGTGGTTCATGCCTGGAATCCCAGCACTTTGGGAGGCCAAGGTGGGAGAATCACTTGAGCCCAAGAGTTCATGACCAGCCTGGGTAACAAAGCAAGACCTCATCTCTACAAAAAAATTTACAAATAGCCAGGTACAGTGGTGCACGCCTGTACTCCCAGCTACTTGGGAAGCTGAGGTGGAAGGGTAACTTGAGCCTAGGAGTTTGAGTCTGCAGTGAAGCATGCACTGCAGCCTGACTGACAGAGTAAGGCTGTCACTTAAAAAGAAATTAAAATAATAATAAGAAGAAGAATGTTGCAGAGGAAAGAGGGAAATGGTGAGTGTAATCTTGGGAGAATCAGCTGATCAACTGCCTGGAGAGCAGGGCTCACAGTACAGAATGGTGAGAAAGAACCCCTGGATAAGCAAAAAAGGATAGGTACAGAGATGTGATTCGATCCAGGTGGCAATGGGAAACACTAAAGAAGTAAGGAAGTGATATGTTGAAAGATTATTTTAGAGAGTATTTAGCAGAGGAGTGGTGGATAGGAAGGCAGAATTGTGAGCAAAACTAGGGCAGACTTTAAAGCTGTGAAACCTATCCGTGCACTTGCATAATTTAAATAATTAATGAACCAGTAAGGTTTACCGATTTCCTATTATATGCTCATATAGGAAAGAAGTATAAAAACATGGACCTTGTCCATATGAAAATGGAAGGAAAAGATATCAGAGGGACGGAAATATAATGAGTAATGTCCCAGAGGAGAGAGTGAGATTAGTTTTGTGAGTAAAATATACTGTCTAATAAATATATTATCTAATACTTCCTATAATCTGTGTTCTTATAGAAATAATAATAGAGTTTAATCCTGAAAGATTCTTCAGGCTTATCAACTATGAAACTCACAATGATGAGTTCAGTCTCACTAAATATAAAATATCTTAATCTTGCATCCTTTCATAACAATAGTTATCAAGTTTAAGGCAGGTAAAGTGTGGCTACATGTGGAAACTGGTTCCAGAGCTGGTCTCCAGGTATCGGTGGTCACCTTCCAACTTTCTGCTGTGGGACCCAGGATCCTCACTGAAGGTCTGCCTGGAGTACCAGCGGGATACCATACTGGTGTCAAAGCTGCCATGGGAACTCCTTACATTGACAAACTCACCAAGGAGCAGATATTCTGTCTCCCTAGAGCTCTTCCTGTATTATCTCTTTTACTCCTCATAATCTCCCAGTGTCCTCTCCAATACCATTCTCTTTTAAAGCTTAAGTGGTTTAAGCTGAGGAGATAAGCAACTGGCTCCAGGTCACACAGCTACAGGGAGAACAAAGACCGAATCCTGGGCTTTGGGACTCTAAAAACACTACTCCTTTACTATCTTTCTCTCCCATTCCTCCACCCAGCAAAGTGCACCTCTGGCAGCCAGATGTCCTGCTGGGTGCTGGCCAACACCCGTGGAATTATCAACCAGTGACTTTCTTATGAAATGTCACTGAGCACACAACTTATTCAGTGTGGTTGTTAGGAACCTCACATTGGAAAACTGACATACTGTGTATGTTACACTTGTTTACATTTCAGTGAATTTTAGCTGACATATATCCTTCAATCTGAGCACCACCAAATGCTACTCTTCCCATTAATCTGCTCAGTTTATATACCAAAGAAGTCACTGAATATCTTAACAAAGTCATGGTGAACTAATAGCAAAAGTGAAATGTGATTACTATAACAAGAAACTATATCTGCCAAGGGTAAGTCTGCTCAGCTGTCCAAACAAGGCTTCAAGCGTACTTTTCCACGGAAGCCCTTATTGTTCACATGTTGCTGTTGATTTGAACCATGCATTACTTCTTTGATTTCAAAGGATGTTATAATGATGAGAAAAACATTATCTGCTTGCCAAATCATTGTGGCTATGAGATGTTTCCGGGAAGGCTGCCAGCATGTGTTCAGCCAACAAAATGTTGAGAAAAGTACAAGAGTCCCACCTATAAGACATGCCTTTTTCTCCTTAAAAATGTCAAATAGATTACTGTCTCATAATTCCCATAACCTATGCTGTCCTTGGAGAAACAGTGATATAGTTTTTAAAACTATTTTTCAGGTGTTATCAATTCATGAAGCTTTGTAACTGTGGTGAAGTTTAGTGTCACTAGTAATCAAATAATTTTTGGTTTTCCAGTATGTAAATACCAGTATTATTTTACACAGAAACATTTCATCTCTTGATTCATGCACGTTGTAATACAAACTTAAAAGAGATATACTTTAAAAAGGAAAATCTGAACCTCGCATGTGCTGAAGCTCCAAGACATGAACTGCTCTACTGGATGGAAACACATTAAGGCAGCACTTGTCCATCTGCGGGACCTGTCTGTGACTCACACAAAAGAGTCCTCTGTGATGACACCAGACACAGAAACACAAAGGATCCCAGTGATCCGTTCTGACTATGCTGTCCAAGAGGACACATTTCGCCTCCCTGTTCACACCATAGATGTGGAGAAAGAACAATGGTCACATACCAGGAAAGACCAGTGTAACGCTTCTGATTCAAGTGAAAACTCCAAAGGGACATTCTCTCCTTTCATTTCAAGTGATTTTTTGGAAAGGTCATCCACTAAGGTGAGTTAAATGATAACATGTACTAAATTTTTAAAAAATTAGCCAGTCTATCATTGATGGGCATTTGGGTTGGTTCCATGTCTTTGCTGTTGTAAATAGTGCTGCAATAAATGTATGTGTGCATGTGTCTGAATAAAGAAAATGTGGCACATATATACACCATGGAATAGCATGCAGCCACAAAAAAGAATGAGTTCATGTCCTTTGCAGGGACGTGGATGAAGCCGGAAGCCATCATTCCCAGCAAACCAACACAGGACCAGAAAACCAACCACCACATGTTCTCACTCCTAAGTGGGAGCTGAACAACGAGAACACATGTACACAGGGAAGGGAACAACACACACTGGGGCCTGTTGCGGAGTGGGGAGCAAAGGGAGTGAGAGCATTAGGACAAAAACCCAATGCATGCAGGGCTTAAAAATTTAGATGATGAGTTGACAGGTGCAGCAAACCACCATGGCACATGGACACCCATGCAACAAATCTGCACATTCTGCACATGCATCCCGGAACCCAAAGAAAAAAAAGAAACTATAACCTCTTGAACCTCAAAAAAAAAAAAAAGAAAGAAACCAGACCTACTCGTCCATCTTTTACCTAAGGAAACAAACTTAAGGTAAGAGGGTGGGGAGGAGAGCCGTAAACCCTGGGAAAACGCACCATGGTCCGAAACTTGATGGACTAAATTATTAAAAAATTCTTGAAAAAAAAAAAAAAAGAATAGGTTCCTACCTAATTACTCTCTTTAAGAGAAATACCTGCAATACATTAGAGTAGACAATTAACTAAGGTGAAGTATCTCAATTACTTTTTAGGGTCCTTCATAAAATTTTATTAGTGGCACCTGAAATGTAAACACTGTGGAGAAACTGCCAAAAGAATGAGGACTTAGCAGAAAATATATGTCTTTTGCTACAAGTAGTGAGAAAACAAGAGCCAAATGTTTCTACCTTTAAAGTCGGTTTGCTTACCCTTCAACTTGGACATTCATTTGGAAAATGAGGACATTTTATATACCAGGCTGTATCTTGACTGCTCACTTGACTGCAGTATGATAACTTATGTTCGTACAGCATTTGGAGAAGCATGCTGTCAAACCCAGTTAAATATGCACTTCACACAGCATGACTACAGAGAAATCCTGCTTCCCATGATGACCCATCAGCTCAAGTACCAGCCGGAGAGACAAGAGGACCTGGAGGCCCGCTGTCAGCTGCTCAGCCACATCCTGGAGGTCCTGTACAGGAAGGACACGGGGTCAACGCAGAGGCACATCCAGATTATCATACAGAAACTTCTCCAGACCGTGAATTGAACCATCATTTCCATGGGATGAGATTCATTCCATGGATTGTAAGTGCTTGGTGACAGTATTTTTTCTTTCAGGTCACTTTGTATGCCCAAAGCCAGTGAATGGATTTTTTGCTGGCACTGTTTTGTGCCAGGCTCTTTATCCATCCAAGTCTCCCTCAACCTACCTTTCCAGCCTTCTCTTCCATTGTTCTCAAGAACATATATTCTGCTCCATAAAGGGGCACACTTTTGTAGCCCTCCACACTCTGAGCACATTCCCATCCCCACAGCTTATCCCCTTGTTCGATAAATGTTTACCAAGACAAACCAAAATGCCAGGCAATGTGATCAGGTGTCATAAGCAAAATGACAAGGGTTTGCTGCCTTCCTACAGCTTAGAGTGGGGCAAACAAATGGTTATACAAGATGATATGCCTGTGGCTTGATAAATATTAGTGAGAATTTCTGGTGCCAGAAGAGTTCGTAACAAAGTTTGAATCTAGTTGAAGAGGTCATTACGGCTTCCCTGAGAAGGTGATTAGAAATCTGAAGACAAAGTATTTTCAAATAAAAAGGAACCAAGAAGCCAGGGGACAGTGGGTGGAGGGAACACAGCCTATCTAAGGGGCCCTAAGGCAGCTTCCTGGGCTACAGTGAAGGGCCCTAGAGTATAGTGGAATGGGAGGTGCCTGAGGAGGATGGGTGGGCTTTGTTAGGCCTGGAAAGTGCTCTGGTCTTTATTCCAGGAGCATGGAATGCCATCAATATTTAAGGCAGAGAATCACATGATAAAAATCACATTTTGAAAATAGCTAAAATTTATTTTAGGGACTTCATGTGTATTAACCCTACAACCACATAAAGAAGGTGCTAGTGTCTATCTAAATGGTCAAAAAAAAAAACCAAAAAAAAAAAAAGCATACAGAAGTAAACAGACATGGCCAAGATCACACAGCCAGAGTGCGGAAGAGTCAAGATTTAAGCCCAGTCTCACTCTAGAGCTCCCCTCTTCACCATCATGCAATCAAGTATAACAATTTATCAATTTATGGCTCATTCAACTGAGCTGGAAGGGCCAAGCAGTAAATGAATTGGTAAGGATTAGGAGGGAGAATGCTCCGTTCACCTCTTTGCCAAGCATTCCACAGCTTGATGGTATTTCTCTATTCTAAGCCATCACTTCCCGATGCTCTGTGAAGGTATAAAACACTGCTGTCCTGTCATACATCATTGTACCTCTCTCTTGTTTAGACTGCAAACTGCACCTTTAAAACCTCTGTAATGTCTAGTATCATTAGATATTCAATTTTTTTTTTTTTTTTTTTGAGACGGAGTTTCACTCTTATTGCCCAGGCTGAAGTGCAATGGCATGATTTCAGCTCACTGCAGGCTCTGCCTCCCAAGTTCAAGCAATTCTCCTGCCTCAGCTTCTTGAGTAGCTGTGATTACAGGCATGTGCCACTATGCCCTGCTAGTTTTGTATTTTTAATAGAGATGAGGTTTCTCCATGTTGGTCAGGCTGGTCTCAAACTCCCGACCTCAGGTGATCCACCCTCCTCTGCCTCCCATAGCTTTATACTATTTTAGTGTAATAGCTTCATACTATTTTTTTTACTATAATATATACTAAAAAATAGTATAAAGCTATTTTTTTTCTGGAAAAAATACGTACACATGATATTACCATCATCTTATCCCAAAGTGCTGGGATTACAGGCATGAGCCACCTCACCTGGATAGATACTCAAATTTTAAAGGAAATCCTTTATGTGTCCTTACAGTAACGAACTTTAGAAAGTTATTGAATCCAAAGGCTGGAGTGTTGACCAGTGTGGGATGAAGTTTTCATGAATTCAAAGTGGAAAAAAAAACAAATACAAGGATTTCAAAGTACATTTTAATAAAGCTAACTTTATTTAATATTCTAAAAGTTGAAACTGTAGGTACAAGAAGTCACTTTTTATAATACAATGTTATTAATAGTAAATGTGTGGTTTTGTTGTTATATTCATCCAATGGATTCTTCCCACATGGCTGCACAGACAAAACCAATTCACTGGGACTATGCAACAGAGGAGTTTTATTAATGTAAGGCTGGCCACACAGGAGACAGAGTTATTACTTGAATTAATCTCTCAAAGGCTTGGAGTTTAGGGTTTTTTTAAGGATAATTTGGTGGTCAAAGGTTTATGGAATGGAGAATGTTGACTGCTTAGAGATGAAATCACAGGGGCATGGAAAACGGTCCTCCTGCACTTAGCCTCTGGGTAGGGGCCACAGGATGGGATGTGCCACCACTGTGGGTCTGGGTGGATTTAGTTGGTGGTCAAAAATGCAAAATGTGAAACATACCTCAAAAGGCCAATCTTAGGTTCTGAGTAGTGATGTTACCTATAGGAGCAACTGGGGAAGTGAAAAATCTTGTGACCTCTGGCCATAGGACTACAGAGCAGTAAGGGATTACAGAAACTAAGCCTACATTTTAGCACAACTCAGGCCCCTCTCACAATCCTAATCTTGTGGACTTTCATTAGTTTTACAAAGATGGTTTTTGGTCCCTGAGCAAGAAGGGGTTTAGTTTTGGGTTTATTATCATCTTTGCTTCCAAGTTAAACTACAAACTAAATCATTCCCATGGTTAGCTTGGCCTATGCATAGGAATGAACAAAGACAGCCAGCCTATGAGGCTAGAAGCAAGACAGAGTCAGCTACGTTAGATTTCTCTGTCGTAATCTTTGCAAAGGCAGTTTTATTGTTGTTGTAATGGTTAATTACCTTTCTTGGCACACAAAAAAGTGCAATATCTGACCTCCATTTTTATTTACTGATCTATAAATTCCAAAGATATGAAAAACATTACTTAACCAATCCATTCCTTTACCTATCAAATACGAAGAATCACAACTTAAAATTGATAGCAAATAATCTATTTTATCTAAAAAATAAATTTTGGTAAGAAATACCTCTAGACCTTTATCTATAAACTAGGAGACAGTTGCCTTCAAAAGACCCTTCCAACTAATCTAAATCCTTATAATTAATCTAAAGCCCTCATATCAAATCTAAATCCCTTAGACCAGGCCAGGCGAGGTGGCTCACACCTGTAATCCCAGCACTTCAGGAGGCCAACATGGGCAGATCACGCGAGGTCACAAGCTCAAGACCAGCCTGGCCAACATGGCAAAAACCCATCTCAATAAAAAAATATAAGAATTAGTCAGGTATGGTGGTGTATGCCTGTAATCCCAGCTACTCAAGAAGCTGAGGCAAGAGAATCACTTGAAACCAAGAGGCAGAGGTTGCAATGAGCCGAGATCATGCCACTGCACTCCAGCCTGGACAACAGAGTGAGACTCTGTCTCAAAAAAAAAATTAAATTAAAAAAAAAAAAACCCTTAGACCAGATATAAAGCCCTGAACTGCCCATGCCTTCTTACATTCTGTTTTAAGAACTGATATGAACTATACCCTAATAAACACAAATACACAAATGGGCTTTGAAAAGTATAAAGAAAAAAATACATACACATCATATTGCCATAATCTTATCAATATTATGAAGTTTCTCCAAAGCATTTTTCTTCTAATATCAGCTAATAGCAGATCTTTGAGTCTTTCTTCCTAGGTATTTTCAAAGCAAACGCTTAGCTTAAATTTCTCTGAGCCAATAGCAAGTTCTCCTTAGCCTTGTAATTATGAGACTAAAAGTGAAGATTTACCAAGCCACTTGCATAAACTCAAAGATCACTGCACCCTACCCAGGCTTCCAATCTGTATGACACTGCAACAAAGACTGAGACCCTGAAGGGGAAGAAAAATCATGCTGTTCATCGTGGAAAAGGGAGCAATGGCATGGCAAATACGCATTTCTAGAGAAAAGGCTCTATGTTTATAGACACGAGGTCAAAGAAGATACCAGCTTTCCAAAGCCATATCTTCAGCCTAAGCCATCTCTTCCACCTTCATTCAATGTGTTTCAGTGTGATGGAAAAGTCTGAATGTTTCTTGTTGGGCTACCTTGTTCCATCCATTCTATAAAGAAAATGCTTTCCTTGTTTTGCCCTCATTGTAATAACACAGAAAATAAATCTTAAAACTTTAGTGTATTGCTTTTGCTTTTTTTGTTTTGTTTTTGAGACAGAATTTCACTCAGCCACTCAGGCTAGAGTGCAGTGGCACAATCTCAGCTCACTGCAACCTCCGCCTCCCAGGTTCTAGCAATTCTCCTGCCTCAGCCTCCTGTGTAGCTGGGACTACAGGTGCATGCTGCCACGCCTGGCTAATTTATTTGTATTTTAGTAGAGGTGGGATTTCACTGTGTTGCCCAGGCTGGTCTCGACTTCCTGAGCTCAGGCAATCCACCACCCTCAGCCTCCAAAGTGCTAGGATAACAGGCATGACCCATTGTGCCCAGCTTAGTGTATTACTTTTGAAGCCTCATAAAATATCTGATGTTGAATAAATCCTTAAAATGATTTATGTTTAATATTTGAAAAAAAAAGGTATTCCCCTGTTGTCTTACAGCTTTACAGCATTCCAACTTCAATTATGGAATTCTATTTACCTTATCCTTACTTCTGTGCTACTTTCCTCTCATCAGCTGGGAAATAATGTGACAAAACTGAGAGTATCTCAGGCATCAGGAGAACTGAGAGTTCAAGCTAAGAGACTCTGAACCATTCTGGGTCAGTTTCCTCATCAATGGAATACAGATGATTTTGAGATGGGATAATTCCCTTGATGTTGAGCCCCTTTTTGGGCAGGAACCGAGTGACCTGTTTCACTCAGCCTGCCTCTGGCCACTCCTCACAAGAGAGAATGTGTGAGCAAGCACGTGTAGGGACTGGAACAAACGAATACTGGAACCGGTCAGTCGCTCTTCTCTTGTGGGAACAGGCTGTGCAGGCCCTGGAGCAGCTCCAAGCCCCTGCACTCTTCGTTCTTGTCTGGTGTCCAGGAAGAGTCAGGTCATATGAATGAATTGAAGGGTAGTGTATGTGGATGATTTTATTTGGTGATGGAAGTGGCTCTTGGCAGGATGGAGTTGGAAAGGTAATGGTGAGGGAAGAAGAAAGTGGTCTTTCCCTGAAGCCACACCATCTGAAGTTAGCCACATCCATCTGTAGTCTCCAATGTTCAGTTGCTGCTTCTCAGTTCACTGCTCAGCCACTTGTATCCCTGATGCTCAGCAACTTGTGCTGCTCTGCCAGTTGCTTTTTAAGGGCAGAGGACAGAGGTGTGGCAGGGCAAAAAGGCAACATTTCGGTGGAAAACTGGGGTCAGCTGTTTTCACTAACAGCCACCATTCCAGGATTAAGGGTGGGGCTTTGGCTGGGAGCCCAGCCACTCTGTATCAATATAACTTAAAAAAAACTTTTTATTTAGTAACAATTTTATATACTATTGGGTACGTTGTGATGTTTTGATATATGCTTATAATGTGGAATGATACTTTTCTCAACACTTTTTTTAGTATTATATGAGATACTACAGTAAAATAAATTTTAAAATCATTGCTACTTTAAATGTTTTCTGTGGACCAATGCCAGTACCCAGACTATTACCTGTCCCTCAGCAAGTACAGAAGGTGGTCCTCTAATAAGGTTGCTTTGATATAGTGTTAATGAAGGGGGAAAAAAAGCAGATTCCCAGTTGGGGCTCTATCTGTGTGGAGTTTGCATGTTCTCCCCAAGTCTGCATGGGTTTCCTCCAGGTACTCTAGTTTCCTCCCACATCCCAAAGACGTGTATGTGAGGTTCACTGTGTCTGCATTGTCCTGGTGTGAGTTAGTGTGGAAGTGCATGTGAGTGTGCCTTGTGATGGGATGGTGCCTGTCCTGTCCAGGTTGGTTCTTGCCTTGTACCCTGAGCTGCTGGATTCTGACCACCTGTGACCCTGAACTGGAATACGTGGAAAAATAATTGTCTTACTTGTTTTTATTTATCTTTATTAAGTGTATGTAGAGCTCATATTTATTTCTATGCTAAATATTGAAATGTTTTGGTTTTTATTTAGAAGTTTGGTGATATTTCTGTGACCAGAAGTAGGCTGTAGGAACTTGACTCTTATTTATATCAATCAGCCTATGGTTAAATCAATTTCATTATATGTCATTTCACTTAAAAATCACAGTTTCTGGGAATTTCTCCACTATGTTAAGTGAGGACTGTGAGGATTTACTGTACAGGAAGCAAAGTTTCATAGAAAATCTGAATTGATTTGACATTGCCATAGCATCCAAAAGCATAATTCTCCCCAATATTTTATTATAAAAAGGTTTAAACATATAGAAAAGTTGAAAAGTTTGCAGTAAGCACACACACACACACACACACACATCTACTACCTAAATTCTACAATTAACATTTTATTCTATTCGCTCTTTCACATATCGACCCAATCCTTCATCAATTCAAATTATTTTTGTTATGCATTTTAGAATAAGGCAAACACATTTTAATTTTTTAGAATAAGTCAAACATATTTTAATTTTAAAAATATTCCACAGTGGATGAGAAATCAATAAATACCAGTCCTTTGCTGCAGATAAAATACCTCAAAAAAACCTTTTCTTTGAGAAGATTGGTGATATGCCAATGTTAACAAGGAAGTTGGAAGAAAAGGTATTTCTAAAAGCTGAACCATTTCATGTTCCACAATACTACCAAGG
Organism: Cacajao melanocephalus; assembly: GCA_963573385.1. NCBI lineage: Eukaryota > Metazoa > Chordata > Mammalia > Primates > Pitheciidae > Cacajao > Cacajao melanocephalus. The sequence continues at coordinate 26,553 of CAUYLG010070040.1, forward strand.
CACCAGAGAATGAGTTGCTACCCTCTCAAATCCTAGGTTTATAAAACATAAATCTTAAGGATAGCAAGTTATTTACTCTTGGTAATCCAAGGGACTGCTGCAGAGAAATGAAGTTCCAAAATAAAAATGAAAAAAGAAAATGTGTGGAAAGTAAATCAATTTTAAAAGCAAACATTCTGTTAAGTTCAAGCAAAATGAACCCCAAACTTGTTGACTAAATTTCCCTGGCATACAGTGGCTCTCAATAAATATTTGTTGAATGGATTTTATAGTTTATACCATGTAGTTATTTTTTTTTTCTTTAACAGATGGCAACTACCTGTGGAATAACAATGTTATTGCTTTTTAATCCCAGAATCTGATTCTCGGGATAGTGAGTGACCTCAAAGGCATAAATGCAATCACCCTTCTGAAGCTTGAATTCCCTCACAATTACCACCACTGAAGTGACATCTAAACAATATCAAACTCCTTTAAGGAAGATAAACTAGGCTCTCTGAAGGCAATATCCTGTCTACAGGCAGGACCCAACATCATGAAAGTTGTTTCCAAGAGGTAGTGCTCTCCCTGTAGCTGTCATTCTCTTACTGCACAGTCACCCCTGTAAAAGCAAAGAAAATCTAAATTCTTCCAAGTCCATTCTTCAAGTGTTTGATGGCAGCTAACACTATCTTCTGTCTTTCAGGTTAAACATTCCTGACATTTCTCAGATGACAAGACCCACTTACTATCCTCCTAGCTCTCCTCAACACGTGTTTCACTTTCTCTGCACAGGTTCTAGATGAAAGCCTTCATTTATTCTTTTCTGTTCTTTGTTCAGCTCTTTAACTTCTTGGTGATGTCGCTTCTATTTAAAGCTGTATCTCTGTCTTCTGTAGCTCCCTATTCTCTTTTCTGTTTTTCTCCACAGCACTTATAACTATGTAGCACATTACATTTATTGTACTTTCTTCCCACTAGCAAGTAAGTTCCATGGGGGGCAGGCATTTTTATATGGTTCACTACTGTATTTCCTGGGCAATCAATATTTGTTGAATGAATCAATGAACCTGCCACATGTGTAAGATCTTACAATCAAGGAGGAAGAAAGTAATTAGTTCTAGTTAGAGAAGCAATGCTTCTATTAAAGCAGAATAAGATGTCACACACCTCTGGAGGGCCTACCCACATTCCCAATGCCTCACCTTGAACTTATTTTCAGCTATATTATTATGGTAGCCAAACTGAGCATCCCACCAGTATTTGTGAAGCTGGTTTTATGGACCCAAATCTAGAAATTTACATGATTCCTTCTGAATTTCACCTGTGGTCCACGTTATTAGAATATTGATATCAGACCTTTAGTGAATTTAATGGAATTAAAAGCTATTCTCTTCCATTGTGGACTGCCCCACAATGGAAAAGGTGCGGACTGCCCAAAACTGTTCATACTTTTCAGTTTTTTTCTAACCTTCTATTTATAAATTGCAAATTATCTAAAATCTATTAGTTTTCTCACAACTTCCTTGACAGCTGTGATAGTGGTTGTGGGTAGAGAAACCAGTATTGGGAAAGGATTTCTATGCAAAGTCATAGAAATCAGAAACCAATTGTACATGTGAAATACGCCTAAATGTATCTTGTAACAACCTGATGTATAATAGCAACTACTATCTGAGACTTTCAGTTACACTATTATACTATTTTTTATTATAATTGTAACGCATTATTGCTGAAAATAAACTACCTGATCTAAATGAGGTTCTTAAACTTGAGTATGCATTAGAATCACCTGGAGGACTTGATGAACCAGATTGCTGCCCCCTCCTCAAGTTTCTGACTCTGTAAACTCTGCAGTAAGCCTAAGAATTTGAATTTCTAACAAGTTCTCAGGTGATGCTGATGCTGCTGATCTGAGGATGCAGATGCTACTCTAAGATGCTTTTCCCTGAGGACAGAAAATGAATGCTGCTGGTCTGATGTAAAAGGCACATGTTCTTTTTAAAATATAACGTGCTCTGTGCTGCTTTTTGTTCCCTCTGACAGAGTCTCTTTCTGCCAGGCTGGAATGCAGTGGTACAATCTTGGCTCATGTAACCACCTCCTAGTTTCAAGCAATTATCATGCCCCCACCTCCCAAGTAGCTAAGATTACAGGAATGTGCCACCACACTCAGCTATTTTTTTTTGTAGTTTTAGTAGAGGTGGGATTTCACCGTGTTGACCAGGATGGTCTTGAACTCCTGGCCTCCTGTGATCTCCCGCCTTAGCTTCCCAAAGTGCTGGGATCACAGGTGTGAGCCACCAGAACCAGCCTACCTATGTTTCTTAAGCCTAAACTTTTAAAAAAGACTGATATCAATTATTAGGATATTACATTTTTTTAACCCCTTTGAACTTCAGGAGAAAGACAGCCTACATCAAAACGCTTCACACTAAATACTTTTTACACAAGAGAGCTACCAACTCCAGAATCAGTACTTCCTAAATAGAAGCACCCATTCATTCCTACAGCTCAATACTTCTTTTTACTCAAATCAGATATAGCCTGATCACAGCTTCACTCACATAACTCTCTTTTCTTTCCTAATTACGTTGAAATCACATAAGATATCATTCAATTACCCTCCAGCTAGCACTCCCAATGCCTTTAGCTGGGATTTTTCTTCCACTGTGCATTTATTTAAGTTCTTAAAGCTGGACTCATCCTAATGTTTTGTCCTTTACTTAAAAACTAGTGTTTCAAGTTAACTGCAGGGTAGTGGTCAAGACCATGAGCTGTGGAACCAGAACAAGTTCAAATATAGGTTCTGTCACATGCCAGATATTTAATTTTGGGCAAGTTACTCAGCCTCTTTGCTTCATCTCAAGAATGAGGATACCAAGAATGCCCATCTCATAGCATGACTGTTAGGATTAAATGTGATTCTACCTGTTAAGGGCATGTAGTAACACCGTGTATATTATAGCTGTTATTATTACCATCCCTCCCTCTATTCCTATCACACTTGCCAGCTTACTCAGCCGGCTAAGCATCCTTGGGAGACAAAAAAAAAGTCTTATATCATAGTATATAGGGATATTAAAATTTCAGGGAGCCCAAAATAGCAATACTGAAATTTATATAATAGTAAAATCACCATTAATATGTCATTGGTGGTTAAATTTTGTTAATAAACTACAATTTAGTACTTATATGTATCAAGTCTTTTGCTAATTTTTTATATTTTTCTCAGTTAGTCTAACTATAGAGCTATATTTCCAGCTGTGCCATGAATGTCACCCAGAAGTTCTATGACATATTCAAAATCTGTACTCTTCTACGCCAAACTTGCTTCACCTCACTGTCCTTTTCCATCTCACTGAAGGCATTATGATAACATAGTGGCCCAAGACAGAAAGCAGGGAGTCATCCTTAACTTTTCACTCTTCCTCTACTCTCTTGATCCCTACCCACCTCTTCTGTATCCATGGTGTGTTGCTAAACTAGAGATGAACTGAAGATAAAGGTTATGAATATAGAGAAGCTTTAAAATCAGTGTTACCCTGGTCATGGAAAAATGAAGCAGAAAATTCACACCAGCAAGTAAAATCAAAGAACATATTATCTTGTAGGCGACCCACCCAATTCACTTGCCACTGCCTTCATTCTCATTTTCACTTTATCACTCCTGGATCATTGCAGCAGCCTTCTAAGTTCCATGTGTTAGGTTCAGGGTCAGGTTCCAGCCCGTGCTGAGGTCTGGAGAGAGTGGGTGAATGAGTGGCAAATAGCTGAAAGAAAACTGAAGGAGCTGTAGCTAGGTAAAATATGGCTTCATTCAGCAGCTCTCTCATCAGCAGCTCTTTTACAGTGTCCGCTCTCCCTCAGCTGTTTGAGCTGGCCACTCCCATGCACAGCTGCAAGGCCGGCTCTCCCTTGCTTTCTGGGTCAGCAGCTTAACTCTTTGTCTCTCTGGGCACGAGAGCGTCTATATAGTGTCAGCAGGGCAATTATACCTTTTATAGACTACAGTGGCTTAGAGCCAAATGATGAGCCTTCCCATTTTATGGCTACATGGTTGTGGTAACAAGTGGAGTTATACACCTGTGCTTTAAACTCGCTGAGTCATTCTGGATGTTTACCTCGGCCTATCCTTGACCAAGGCACAGCCATGTTTCTTACACTCCACCGCCTAGGCCGAGGGAGACAAAGGCTTTGGAAACACAGGTTATACACATAAGCTTTGGTACACAGGCTCGATATACACACACAGGCTTTATACGTAAGTTTTGGGTACACAGGTTTGATAGATGTGATATACAGCATTGGCAATCAGGCCTTACCCACTAGACTGAGCGAGTCCTTTTAGTGGGGACCTGTGCACATAGGGCAGCACCTTGGACCCATAGGCCACAGCAACAATATTGGAAGCAATAACCTACTACTAATATTCCTGCTATGCTACCCATGATTATTAGAGCTCAATGTAGGCCACAGCCCAGAGATGCCCACCATCTCTGCAGGGAGTCATCAGTAAGGTGCTCAATCACTTTAAACTCCTGCGACACCCCTTGTAAAGCTGCCATTATGTTCTGGTGGTTGTCAGGGATGAATGTACATCATTGTGTCTCTACAAGAGCACAGGTGCCACCTTGGGCAGCTGTGACTATGTCTAAGGCCATCCAGTTTTGCAGCACCACCTTCCTAATCTGATTAACCTTATCAGTTGACAAAAGGAGGGCAACTCGGGTGTAATTCAGGGCCCAAGCTGTGTGCTCTGCAAGGGCTGTAACTTTCATTTCCAAAGTAATGACACCTACTCTAGGGATAGTTATTGCTAAGGGATAGAACCACCAAGAGGCCCACTGCACTCACAAAAACTGGGAACTGAGCACCTTGTAGTCATGCAGGCGATGTGGGAAGCACAGTGGCACACACATAAGGGCCACCTCCAGGTACACTCCAATTGGCTGGCAGATATGGCCATCCTGTGCCCCCACAGACCCATCAACTCCAAAGGGAGCACAAAGTCCACTGGGGCCCAGCCTTGGTAAGGCCGCTTACTCCACCACACCCTTGGTGTAGTGACACATGTTATGTTTGCACAAACCTCAGCAGGCAACCATCCCACAGTGACTTTACCCCACTGCTGCTCTATCCATCGTGGTACTCACAATGGGGGCACCACGTGTTCTCCCATTAGCCAGCTTCACCCATCTTGGACACTAGAGTCAGCCAAGGGGTAGGCTTTCCGTGGATTTTGCAATGCCCCCTATTCAAAGCTTGCTGTGTTGCATCCTACCCTTTGTCCGTGGGGCCCTGAGTTTCTAGCCATGTCCAGTTCTGCACAGAAGCTGGATGCACGTGCCAGGGCAAGCCATCCACAGGTGTTGCTGGAAGGGCAGTGCAGATCCAACAGTTGGAGACATTGGTCACCTTGGTGTAGGTGTGGGCCCAGTCCACAATGCTATTGGAGTATGCCAACTTACGGCCGAAATGACAAAGAAAGCATGGATACTAACAGGGGTAAATCATGTCCCTCAGGCAAAATACAAATCAGCTTTTCATTTCTGGGTAACAATGCAGCCACCAAGGGCTTCTGCCCTAGGCAATGATACTACACCTTATCAGCTTTCTATCGTTCCCTTGGGTCTTGCACCCATGCCAAAGTCACAAGGAAGTTTATGATAGGTCACAAGGACAGTACACATGTTCCCTGGAAGAGGGTTCCTTCCCTGGTTGTTCCGCTATGACTGGCTGTGAAGATCACACGTTAAATACCCAAGGAATAACATGTAAGTTATACCACAGACCCTTCCCCACAGGGGGGATACAATCACCAACCATCTGCAATGGGGGGCTTGGAGAGTTGATGGCTAATACCAGGGATTTTTTGTGTCCCTACCTGTAGGGCCATTGGGGCAGGTAATAACAAATCATCTTTCATCCCCATAACTGGTTGGAGAAGGTCATCCTTTCTCTCATAGATCTAGCCACAATGGCCTGGCTCTCCATGGGTTGGTGGCTAGCTAATTCTGTAACTTTCAGGTAATTAACCACAAAGTTAGGCCTCGATAAACTGTTGAGCTATAGCTGCAGATCACCATAGGTGATCACCCTCCATACGCTCTGAGTTTAGCTCATTAGCTACTTTGCCCATACTTGGTATCAAACCATGTAATGTCAGTACTAGGCTGGACCGAGACAACAGTTCAGGAAGCAGTAGCACCTCGACTAGACCTACCTGTGTACCATGCCCCATTAGGAGTGGGGGCACACCTTTCCTTATGGTAAAGCTTCAGAGTCTAGGGGTGCCTCCAGCCCATGGACTTATCTTGCATTAGGACTACAAGTCCCAAGACTTCTTACAGCTCTGCTGCTAAGGTACTTGTACTCAGTGTACTCCGCTGCTCTAAGCAGGCGCTCCACTTCGCTAAAGTGGACATCTGCACCGTTCCTATCTGGAGAGTCATTACCCATAAACACACTCATCCCACTTTCAGGTAAGTTGTCTGTAAGGTGACTCTAACCCATTCTGCCATGCTCTTATAAGCCTGAGGGGCAGATATGCACTTACTGACTGCTTTCCCAGTCAGGGGGTTTGTTACTCATGAAGGCACCCATCCGCTATTACTAACTGCTTCTCTATTAGTGAACACTGGAGCTTAGCTCCCTTCCACAACTGAGACCAAAAGCCTGTTGGCGCTTCCAAGGTCTCTACGCACTGCTATAGGCCTTAGCCAACATTATCTGTGGTCACATATCCATTCAGTTTAAATGGGCACCCCTGGTCAACTACCCATAGGGCTTATGCCTACTGAATAGCCTGCTTGGTTACCTCTGCCTCACCATCCAATCCCAGGCAAAGTGGGCATTGCCACTTCTAAATCTGCAAGAGAATCAGAGGTTCACATAACATCATCAACAAGATCATGACATACGATGGGGCTATGCATACAGTCCTGCAGCAACACTGTGAAAGTCCACTGTTGCCTTCCCATGAAGGCAAACTGTTCCTGCCTCTCTGGAGCAATGCTGATTGAGAGGAATGTATTGGTCAAGTCCACCACACAGTGGCACCAACCCAGTTCCATTGTCAATCGGTCTGGCAAGTCCGTGACAGACAGCACAGCTGCCAAGCCATGCAAAACATCCACCCTCAGAATGTCTCCAAGCATGGAAGAGACATACACAGTGCACAAGTGGAGAGCTAAGTGGCCAATGCCAAGGTGCAAAGACAAAGGTTTCACTTTAACTGACTGGTCTTCATAACCTTTAATAAATACAACTCTGCCTGGAAACTTATCCGGGTTCAGGGACCTGTGGATTGCCAAGTCCACATACGGCCTTTGGTTGTCTGGTGCCCCCCAAGCCAGGAAACTTGGCCAGTTTCTTATCAAACAGAAAAGGCTTTACACTTCCACCTGACTGCAGCAGGCAATCTGTGAACTGGAACACTTGGGCAGGACCAGGTTGCACAGCAACGTCCTTCTCCCGAATGACTTGCATTAAGTGTATACATGACTGCAGACATTACTTGCTTGACTCCTGCAACGTAGTCCGGCTGCAGGCTCCATATGAAATGTGTTCCACCACGGTGGTTGGGGGAAGGGTCCCTAGGCTCACCCTTGGGGTCCAACAGCTGTTCATGCTCTATTTTCTGGTGGATTACCAAGCAAGCCTGCAACGGAGGTTTTTCCTCCTCCGTGTCCTGTGTCCCACAGGGACTGGGCATGCACTTTTTGCAGCACAGTTACAAATGCTTATTTCACTCTGCCAGCAAAGGCATGCTTTTCCTCAGTGCTGTGTATTTACAGGTTCTTCAGTACCTTCTCCATACTTGTGGGAGACCCTTCCACTGCCTCCTGCGTTTCCACTGGGGCCCATCCAAGCAGTGGCACCACTGCCACCAGGTACCACAGTCCATGCTGTGGCCACATAGCTGACCTGGGACTCCATCCTGCTGACTATACCAGTTGTCAGGTTCACAACTACACCAAATGTCATGCCCAGGGTCCAGCCCCTGCTGAGGTCCAAGGGGAGTAAGTAGATAGGCAGATTGCTGAAAGAACACTCGGGGGGCCATAAGCAGGTGAAATGTAGTTTTATTCAGCAGCTCTCCCATCAACGGCTCACACACATCGTTCTGTCTCAGCTGCTTGAGCTGGCTGCTCCCATGCACAGCTGCACGGCCTGCTCTCCTTTGCCTTCAGGGTCAGCAGCTCAACTCTCTCTCTCTGGACACAAGCCTGCCTATACAGTGTCAGCAGAGCAATTATACCTTTAACAGACAATAGTGGCTTAGATCCAAATGATAAGCCTTCCCATGTTATGGCCACATGGCTATGATAACAGGAGGTGTCATATGCCTGCGCTCTAAACTCGCTGAGTCACTCTGGATGTTTCTCTCAGCCTATCCTTGACCAAAGCATAGCCGTGTTCCTTATACTGTGTCTTCAAGTTTCTTAACCAAAATTGCACGTGACACTTAAAGCTCCTTTATAAAATAATGTTAACACTGTCCTCTCCACTAGAATATCTTCTTTTAAATGAAAGTAGAGTTTCATTTAAAATATGATTTCCTTCTTTAAATGTTTCCTAATTCTCTAGTTGAAATCCTTCCCTTCATATTGCCACAGGCTTTTATCAATTCCTCTCCATGAAATGTAACAGTTTCTACCTTAATATTTTGAGTTCTATCAAGATACTTTTCAGTAAAGTGAAAATAAGTCAAACTTAAGGAAACAGAGGGTGAAATTTAGGACCTGATTAAAGGCTCTTTGGAACAGTCTTCTGGCAGTGGTTCTCAGTCTTGTGTGCACACTGAAATCCCCTGGGCAACTTCAAAAACTATCAATGCCTGGGTCCCAGCCCAGAGGTCATGAATGCAGCCTGAGCATTGAAACTTGGAAAAGCTTAAGGGATTGTGATGTGCACTCAAGGCTTTGAAGTACTGCTCTATGGGGACTATAAAAGGGAGTAAGAGGCCTGACGCAGTGGCTCATGCCTGTAACCTTAGCACTTTGGAAAGCTGAGGCGGGCAGATTGCCTGAGCTCAGGAGTTCAAGACCAGCCTGGGCAACATGGCAAAACTCCATCACTACTAAAAATCCAAAAAAAAAAAAAATGGTCAGGCATGGTGGTATATGCCTGCAATCAGCTACTTGGGAGGCTGAGGCAGAAGAATCACTTGAACCCAGGAGGTGGAACTTACAGTGAGCCAAGATTGCACCACTGCCCTCCCGCCTGGGTAACAGAGCAAGGGCTCTGTCTCCACCAGAAAAAAAAAAAAAAAAAGAAGTTAAGTTAAGAGATTACTAAAGGCATTTTTTAAACAGAAGCAAAGATCTGGCTGACATCAGATAATAATAAATATTACAACTTGAGTTATAGTGGGCTGTTTAGAAGTATTAAAAGCAGATATAGGAGTGATTCAGGGTAGGCAAATGATATTGTAGGAAAGTGTAGGAGGCAAAGAATTTGGTGGCACTTGGTAAAACTAAAATGATTTACAATTGGTTCTTGCCTGAAGCTGAAAAAGAAGAGATAGACTGGGAAGAAAGGGACAACAGTTAAGGAAAACTTCTTGGAATGAGAACCAAGAATCAGTCTGAAGAAGTGGTGGAGATGAACGGTCAAACAAACGCAGAGGGAATTCTGAAAAAGATGCTGTAAGTTGTGAAGCTTTCAAAGATGACAGAACAGGATGTATGGCAACAACAGTGTGTTGCTGAACTGGACATTTGTAGAGGAATTTTGAAATCAGAGTCACCCTGCTCATCAACAGTGCTGAAAAATATGCATGGCAGCATGTAAAAATCATCCGGGGACACAGCAACTTGGAGATATGATAAAGATGCCACCATAATTATGAAGAGAGGCGTTAGAAGGAGTGGTGTGGCTATGAAAAGGGGAGGTAACAAATTGTGGTAGAATAACACTCATTTGTAGGAAAGAGATCATCCTTTTTTCTAAAGTACACTCCCTTCCCCCTACTTGTAAGACCAAGTATGTATTTAAAGATATTTCTGTGCTGGTAAATGTATTAATTTATAATCTTTATTTTTCATCACTAAGAACTAAACATTAAAAAATAAAGTAAGTACAAAGCCAAAAAAACAATTTATATTTAAAATACAAAAACAGGTGCTCATAGTAAATGATGGAGTGGGAGGATGGAACTGGCATGAGAAGGACTCCTTCACAGCACCAGCATGTGAAGAATTTCTGTGCTTGTTTCAGTGCCTTCCCAAATGCTGATCTTTCCCCCACCTGATACTTGCATGCTGCTTCAAAACACGGCGAGTGTGTTGAAGGAGTTTAAATCTCATTAGAAAAGCCAAATCCCTGGCTTACCAGATCTCTGAAGGGCTCACATTAGTGCAAAAAAATAGCTGACTAACATTCTCTACAGGACAATTGTATTATAATAATTCTACAGCAAGACATAGGGATATTATCAATGTAGTATGTCCTATAACAAGAGGTACTTTATAGATGGCGTAAGTCATTTTACCTATAGCACCACCCAAAAAGAGTTGAAGTGCTTTAGAATATTTTTCACTGTAATAAAATATTAAACCTAATTTATCTGAGGAGTGATGAAAAAAGCAAGGTTAATTCTTACAAGGAACATCAACTCCCTACTGTAATTCACCTTATTAGTCCCATGTCATTATGACAAGATATGTTTGCATCACTAGGTACAAGAGAAAATGGTGTATAGCCCACAGAATAGGTGAATATCTGTTATAATGAATAACATTTGATATAGCAGTGCTATTTCCAAGTTATATTTAGTAAACTCAGAGTAAAAGAGGTTTATTGATCTGTTTACAACATTCTAAACACTAAGATTAAAACTGTTTTGTTCTAAAGCTGGGCACATCACACTACCGGACTTCAAACTATACTACAAGGCTACGGTAATCAAAACAGCACGGTACTGGTACCAAAACAGAGATGTGGACCAACGGAACAGAACAGAGGCCTCAGAGGCAACATAACATATCTACAACTATCTGATCTTTGACAAACCTGACAAAAACAAGCAATGGGGAAAGGATTCCCTGTATAATAAATGGTGTTGGGAAAACTGGCTAGCCATATGCAGAAAGCTGAAACTGGACCCCTTCCTGACACCTTACACTAAAATTAACT
>CAUYLG010070045.1:0-110089 GCA_963573385.1 Cacajao melanocephalus
TGAGAACTATAGATTAATCTGCTTAAGTTTAGTTTGATTAAATATGAGGCTGAAAAGAATTTCATGTGTCCCAAAACCTGATACCAATGCTAAGGATATTAAGAATTTCAAAAATTGCTAAACATATTGTAGCTTGGACAACATGACTGACAATACAAGAATCATATTGAAAGATAACTGTGTCAAAAGTTGTGACTTTTTATATTAATATTTTCCTTAATATAAAGAAAATTATTCCTTTGGCTTAATATTTTCCTTAATAGAAAGAAAATAATTCCCTTGGCTAACGAATACTGATAAGATTATGGCTTTGAAGGTATTACTAATGGGAACTCACAAAATAGTATTATCTTTATTTTCTTTTACAGATTTTTTTTTCATAAGGGTAGTATCTGACTTTAACAAAATGTAATTGTTTAATTATATAATTCTTGCAAATCCCATTAAGTGCTATCTACATTCAGAGAAAAATGATGGAAAAGCTTTTACTATTGTATAATATTGGTAGATATGAAATATGAATTCTTCTAAAAATTATATCCATAGAATATCATCAGTTTTTGGTAAGCCATATGTTCTTCAATTGTAGACAAGTGCTAGGAAAAGTCTATTAATGCAGGATTCGTATGCATACTGATAGTATATGAACATCAGAGAATTATAGTGTCATATTTTAACACAATATTTAGATCAAAAAGGTCCATACAAATGAAAAACTGAGAATCATTTTTGAAACTAGTACATAAAGTTGTTAGAGAAGCAAATGGTGAATGTATATGTCCTTTATGAGTTTATTTTGTACTAACATGGCTTCTTATTACTTAAGTAAATCTAATTTGAAGGTAATAAATCCATTATTAGAATTTGTAGATTATGTTGAATCCAGATATTTACTCTTCAAAATGCTACTGTCCTCACAGTTTGAAGGATTGTAATTATGTCAAAGCAAAAATTGCACTGGGAAAAGTTAAGCAGGAAAAAATAAATAAATAAAATAACCTGTACTACTGCAATAGAAGAAAGAGATCAGAAAGCAGTCTCAACCCAGCCCTGCTGAATTTTCCAAAGGAGAGCTCTCAGATTCTTGGTAAAGACATTCCTGATTTGTACACCTGTCAAGAAGCTTAAAAACAAAAAACAAAAAACAAAAAAACTACATCTTAAAGGGACAAAGAAAGGATTTACATGTTTTGTCGTTGTTGTTTTTGAGACAGTCTCGTTCTGTCACCCAGGCTAGGGTGCAGTAATGTCATCTCAGCTCATGAAATCTCCGTCTCCTAGTTTCAAGTGATTCTTCTGCCTCAGATGCCTGAGTAGCTGGGATCACAGGCACATGCCACCATACCCGGCTAATTTTTTGTATTTTAGTAAAGATGGGGTTTTGCCATGTTGCCCAGGCTGCTCTTGAACTCCTGACCTCAAGTGATCCGTGCATCTCAGCCTCCCAAAGTGCTGGGATTACAGGCATAAGCCACTGCACCAAGCTGGGATTTACAGGTTTTGTAAAGGCTCTGAGGGAGGAAAGAGACCTCTGTGGTTAGGCCATCTGAATTCTATACAGGTTTGGATGAGAGGAAGGTCAGAGACCTAGAGGCAGGAAGAAGCTTATATAAAGTTTAGTCAAGCTTAGGAAAACATTCAGTTTGTCTTGATCAATTGTAAGATTTGTAAAAATTCCAAAATGAACCTCATTATTGATTTGATTGTAGGTAGTTTACTGGTTTTTAAAGTATAAATTAATAGCATAATACTTTATTAACTTTAATAATGTGATTCTTACTATATATGTATTTTTATATCCCATGTAGACATTATTTTAAAATATCTTCTAGTGATTTGGATAAATTGCAAATGTTCATTAATTCTTCATTTTCAGGAAAACAAGGATCAAAGTTCTTAGCATTGCTTTTTTAAAAAAACTAGATACAATCTATTTTTGCCACCTTGAATCCTACATATCACTTACATAAGTTATTGCAGGATTGGGAGAATTATTTAATATATTTGTAGTACTCATAATTGGATATAGTATATGTTATATAAGTGTTAGCAACCTTTTGTTTTCATTATTGCTCATGCTGTCTTCTCCTTCCTCTTTCATTAGAGTGTTATTGTATCTTTGTTGTTGTAATCATTGTCATCATCATATTCTATGCCTGACAAACTTGAATCCATTCTTCAAAATGCATAGTGTAGAACACAAGGATACAGGGAAGGGAATATCACACACCAGGGCCTGTCTGGGAGTCGGGAGAAAGGGGAGAAAAAGCATTAGGACAAAAACCTAATGCATGCAGGGCTTAAAACCTAGATGATGGGTTGATAGATGCAAGAAACCACCATGGCACGTGTATATTTATGTAACAAACCTGCATGTTCAGCACATGTATCCCAGAACTTAAAGTAAAATTAAAAACAAAAAATAGGTAGAGTGTAAGGAAATAGTCTTTGGCATTTGATGCATGGGAAATCTCACTGTAAAGGTAATTAATCTATGTGAGCCTCTCTTCACATCTAAAATGAGGATAACAGTAATTATTTCATTAAGTTGCAATGATTAAGTGAGCTAAAAAAAAACAAACAGAAATAAAGAAATAATCCAGCATAGGTTTTCTGTTTAAATGCTTGTCTCTGTTTTCCCTCTTATTTCTATACCTGTGAAGAGTTTTTAGATTTTACATTACTATTTAGCCCTCCTACTAAATACTTAAAATTCAGTTTGTAATTCTCTTTTTACATTCAGCATCATAGAAAAGTACCTGGCATATGGCAGTTATTTGGCAAATGTTTATTAAAAAGGAAGGAAAAGAAATTGAGGTAAAGTGAACGTTTTGTTTATTCTTCAGTTTGTGGTTTGACCATATATTGTAGGAGTGCATGCTTCCAGAGGCTGAAAATGAATATGAGATATGCCAATATGAAACTTAAAATATAATCTTCAACTGTGAATACCTCATACCTTTCACATAATGTATCTTCAATAAAAGTTTCTGAAAGGGATGCAGTAAAGGAGAAAGAAGGAGGAAGGAATACTGGGAAGAAGAGTGTGTGTGAGAGAGAGGGTGAGACAGTAAGAGAGGAGAAATAAAAGGAAGAGAGAAGCAAAGACCAGAGAGGATTGAAAGAAATAAGAGTGAAAGACAGGAAAGAGAAAGGAATACAGGAAAACAGAACGAAAAGCCTGTAGGTTTCCACTGAAATACTGTCTATCCTATTATATACTACATTCTGCCAAGACTTCCGTTCCCAAAACCTAATGCCTGTCACCACCTTTTCAGCCCAGCCTGTCTTCAGCTTACTTATAGATGTCATTATCTACATGTGTATAGATATTTCTGGCTTTGGTTCAAAAATGCCTCAAGTATTTTAAAGCATTTTATAATCCAAACACAATTTTATGAATCTCTTAACCACATTGTGCTTTTCCACTGCCATTTACATTCTCTGTCCTTATTACTTCAAAAAGGATAACAGGTCTTGAAAATATAAGTGGTTCATAAAAATTGTCATAATGGTCGATACCAGTGTGTTGAGTCTACTGGAATTTAAATTAATTAATTTGCACACACATGCAAAAAAAATCATGACTTGGTATGCATATTTTTACATATAATATGTATTTTATGACCAAGAAAAAGACACAGGTGAATACAAATGTCTGGCTTTAAGTATTAAAATTATTTTTTAAAATATTTCAAAATCTACTAAATCTTTGTCTCAAACCCTTACAGCTTCAATTAAATTAATAATCATTTTGAGTAGAATCTTACAGACTTTATAATCTCTTTCCAATTAGGAGAAATCCAAGTCTGTATCTATATTATCTAAATAGATTGACTATTTTGTAGATAGCCAGAAAATTGAAAATTTTACACATAAAAAGATTATCAATTACTATGTTGAATGGTTTATCACATTTTACAACTAGTGATTGGTACAATTCAGTTTAAATATTCTGTAATTAACTCAGCAATTCATGTTATCTGACTTCATTTCTACTGTTACCACTTTTCCACACCTTTGGTTTACACTTTTTACACATTCGCCCCTCTGCAGACATTGCACAGAGTCAAGGAATTTACAGTGTTCAGCAATTCTCCCCCAATATTTTTCAAAGATTGTGTTGCTTATAAAAGAATATCTAAAACTGCATAATTTGTAAAGAAAAAGAATATTTCTTAGAGTTATGGAGGTTGAGAAGTCTAAGGTTGAGGGGCTACATGTTGTTAGAGCCTTCTTGCTGGTGAACATCCTCTTCAGAGTCCAGAGGTGGCACGGAATATCTCAAGCTGAGTTTGATAGCTCAGGTACTTCTTCCTCTTCTTATAAAGTAACCAGCTCCACTCCGATGATAACACATTAATCCATAAACCTATTAATCCATTAATCCGTGAGTGGGTTAATCCACTCATGAGAGCAGAGATTTCGTGACTCATTCACCACTTAAAGACCCCATCTCTCCATACTGCCACACTGGGGATTAAGTTTCAAAAGGAGTTTCACAAGGGTCAAACTTTCATTCCATAAGCACATTGGCTTTCTATTTATGCTTGACATGAAAGATACCTTCTGTACTACCCCATAGACCTGCCCACATTTTCTAAAGAGAAGAAAGCAGTAATTGCTTAATTTTTTTTTTTGTTAAAGTGAGCTAAATAGAACACATGTAAGAAAATAACCTACCTTTAAAAATATTAATACACAAATGTCAGAAACTGAAATAACTCAAAACGTGAAGTTCACAAAGTACCACAGTAGGGAGTTTCAAATTAATTTTAGGTCAAAGTAAACCTGATTCATATGGAAATCTGAATTAAAATTCTGGAAATATAGAGTCAAGCAAGAAAATGTACTTATTTTGCCATATTTATTATAAATTAGGTAATATACACATTTATGAATCTTCATTGAAGGCTTCTAGTAGTTGAAGGGTTTAAGAACCAGTTTCATAGGAAATTTCAAACATTAGAAATATTTAAGTTACATATACTAATAGCCAAATTTTTTGAAAATCTATTAGCATTATGAGTATCTAATTTCTGGTTACAACAAAAATATTGCTTTTAGAGGATTAAAATACATGTAGATACTAAACAAATTTTGAAAATTATATATATTTTGCAACTGATTATAAGATAAATTATTTGTTACTCTTGAAACTCCATATTCAAATATTGTCCTTTAGGAAAGCAGTCCTTCAAGGGGGAATTTTAAATATGACAAAAATCACTGAAAAATAAATAATTTAACACATTAATTATAATTCTCAAGAATCAAAATTAGAAAAATATTTAATTTTTCAATGCCTATATTAATATGTATCTTGGCTATATTTAAAACAGTTTAATCATACTTCATTTCTACTATCTCAAAATTTCATAATGGTACATTTCTGCTTGATTAAAATTGTTTCCTGAGTTATAAAACTGCTGAGTTTTCTAACTTTCTGTGCTGAGCATTAATATTTTTGCTTCAGTAAATATCTAGAATCCAAATTTTTACATTTTGATTTTTATATACTTCCAGAATAGAGTTACTGTACTAGTAATATGTACAAGGATCAGCATTTTTATCTGTGCCCATTAGGCATTTTTTTCAATTATGTTGTGTGTGATATTTAACATATAACTTACTATACAAATATAACAACCATTTCTTAAAAGTCTATGCTCTGAATTATCATTGTTTTCTTTGAAAAATGTGTGAATCCATATGTTTTTTGGTTCTCAATAATGTTTTTACTTAAAAGTTTTCACATATGGCATTTATTTATTTTGTTGACACTTTACATATGTTGACGTATCTTGTAATTCCAAAGCAAATGGTAGAAACATTTACAGATCTTTCCTGGAGGGACCAACCATCATCCTGGGTCTTAAACATTTATACAAATAAAATTACAAGGAAATGATCAGCCTAAAGCTAAAGTAACTTAGCATACAGAAAATAAGATAGTTTTAATAGAAAGTAGCAGAAATTACAGCCAAAAGAGAGTCCACAGGCACCTCCTATCTGTTTGAAAGTTATATACTGTTTCCAATGGTTTTGATGTTACTCTAGTAATTGAAGTATATGTGCTTAATTTTATAATATATCTATCAGTATTTTCCCTCGTTTTACATGATCTAAGATTTCGGAACATTTTAACACCATTTATCTCTATAAGTTTATTTGCGGCAGTTATGTTTATCTTAATTATATTTTGCTTTTATTCTTTCTCTTGAACTCCAAAATATACAATAAGAGTTATTTTACATCATCATTTATTTAAATTTACTCACATACTACACCCTTTTGTTGTTCTTTTCAATTTTTTCTCCTTTTATCTCAACAATTTCATCTGGAAAAATTTTATTACTGTTTAAATATCCCATCTTCTTCAAAGTTTTTTAGAGTGAGGGGTCTATTTGTGGAAAAATCTCTCAATTTTTGGTTGTCTGAACACTTTTTATCTGACTCTGTTTCTTGTAATATATTTTTGCGAAGAAGTTTGCTACCATCTGTTGGTTCTTTGAAGTAAATTTATCTTTGTCTTTCTACTTCTAATTTCTTTACCATTGTTACTCTAGAAGTTAACTAAGACATTAAGTAATTTATACGTATTTCTTGAAATATCCTTGAAAGGAGAAAAATAGATACAGACAAACTCCACATTCAATCTGGCATTTTGTCTGGTAACATATTACTAACTGATGCACACTGATAGGGAGAAATAAATGAGTTTGGAGCTACCAAAACACCTAGAATTTGATCAGGGAGACAGAAGAGACATAATTCTGCAAAGGAAGGATTCCAGAATTTTTCCTGGAAATGTTTGACAATATTCACCTAAGAACTGAGCTTCAAATGTTCATGGTGAACACTCTGCTTGTTACCTTCTAGACAGTAAGTCCTGTTCAGCTCAGATATGACTGGAAAATAGAAGAAGTCATATAGTACTGGAGCCATTAGAGCTCTAGCCTACCCTTGGAAGTTTATATAAGAACCCAGAAAGTTTTATAGGGATAAGGACACCACCTGTGAATCAGAATATAACCCTTTAACTGAGAAGACAGCAAAAATAAAGATATCCTAACTAATCATAAATGAAGCTTAATAAAATACAGAAAATCTGTCAGGATTTTATTATCAAGACAAATCAGTACTATATAAAAAGAGAAATTTTCTCTCCATTTAAGGTACCATTGACAATATACACAATTTTTAAAAATGTACCAGCTATGTAAAACAACAGGAAAACGTGAAATATAATTAGCAGCAAAAGCAGCCAGTAAATATAGATTTCTAGATGAGATAGACTTTGAGTTAACAAAAGTGATTTAATACAGCTGTTAAAATATGTTTAAGGAAAGTAAATAAAAATATGGACATATGAGGGAAGAATTTTGAAATTTGCAGAGGAATGAAAACTATAAAATGAAAATGGAAATACTAAAAAAGTACGATATATTTTAAAAAATTTATTGAATGGATTAAGCATCTTATTAGACAGTAGAGAAAAAAGAATAAGTGAAATTAATGGCAGATCAATAGAAATGCTCTAAAGTGAAGATTTCAAAATAATAAAGTAATTAAATGAATGTTTAGTAATATACAGGAAAATACCAAGTAATAGAGCAATGAGTGTGGTTCTAGGAGGGGAGAGGAAAATAGAGAAAAATATTTAAAGTAATAATGGCTTAAAACTTGTCAAATTGGTGAAAAATATCAACCTATATAACTAGAAATTCAATGAAACACACAGATAAAAATACTTTAAAGAAAATATTAGCAAATTGAGTCCAATAATAAGTATAAAGTATAATCTATTACTATATGGAACATATCTATTGAATGCAGGATTGGTTTAACATTTGAAGAGCAATTAATCCAAAACACGACTTTAATGTAATAAAAGAGAAATATTATATGAGTACATCATTAGACCATCTTTAATAGCTACTCACATTAATAGCGCAGAGTAAAATGAGAATAAATGAAAATTTCCTTAATCTGATGAAGTATTTTTCTTAAAAACCTCGAGCTAACATCATATGTAATGGCAAAATATTGATACTTTCTCCCTAAGATTTCAAACAAGGCAAGAATGTGAGTTCTCACTACTTTATTTTACATTATATTAGAGGTCTTGCCAGTGCTATCCAGCAAAATCATGACTGAAGAGTAAGTAAACCTCTCTTTACTCACACATAAAATGATTGGATTTGTGAAAAATCTTGAGAAATATATTTTACAAATGTAATAAATGTTTAATTTTTTTTCAAATTCACTGGATACATGGTCAATATATAAAGGAACAATTGTATGTAACAGCACCAAAAAGTGGAAAATTTAATTGAAGCCCAATACCATTTGCCATGGCATAAAAAGCAATAAAATCTTAGCAATGAATTCAGTGGAATATATGCAATATATCTGCACTAAAACCATTTTTGGGAGAAATTAAAGAAGAACTATGGCAAGATAAATAATTTTCATGGATTGGAAGATTCAATATTGTTAAAATGTTTGTTATTAAATTATTATATAGGTTCAAAGAAACCCCAATAAAAAGTCCCAACAACCAATTTGTTACAAATGGACTAACCAATTATTCTGGAAATTCAAAGGACCTGGAATAGTCAAAACAACACTAAAAGCAACAATAAATTTGGAGGACATACACTGCCTGATTTCTTACAATAAGAATTATACATTTATGTATTTAATATATGCAATATAATTTTAAGTTTAATTTAAAACATATTATAAATATTTTACATTATATACATTATATAACTATAACATAAAATGTATTATGTATAATATAAATTTTAAAATATAAAATAATATTATAAGGCTTACAGTGTAGCTTCATTAATCAAGGCAGGATGTTACTGACACAATGATGAACAAGTAGAACAATGGATCAGAGTAGGAAGTCTATACTTACTAGTCAATAGTAGATGTAAGTCTGTACTTACTAGTCAATGGTAGATGCACAGTCTAATTGGCTTTCAGCTAAGTTGCTGTGATAATTTAATGGTAAAATCTCATATCATATTAAAAATACTTTGGCATGGGTCATGCATACATGCAGAGTGCTTAAAATAATAGTTTCTAGAAGAAAAAATAAGGGAAATAACCTTGCATCCTTGAAAACACAAGCCACAGCTTGAAAGAAAAGTATTTGCAAAAAGTCTGTATTACTCTGCAGGGGCTTTCATAATAAAATATCATAGACTGGGTATTTCAAACAACAGAAATTTATTTTCTCATTGTTCTGGAGGTTAGAAGTCAAATATCAAAGTGCCACCAAGATTAGTTTCTGGTTAAGCCTCTCTTCCTGACTTGTAGATGGCTGCCTTCTCATGACCTCATTTCACCTTTATTACCTCCTTATGCCCCTTTCCGAATACAGTCACATCGGGGATTTTAAATTTCAATGTATGGATATTGAGGGACAAAGTTCAGTCTGTAACATCATCTCTCTGACAAAGGAATTGTATGCAAAATGCATACAAATGTCAAACCTGGTGAAAAATAAGCAAAATCTAAACAAATATCCAGTAAGAACATAAAAAGGTGCTTATCAGTCACCAGGGAAGTAAATATTGAAACCACAATGAGCTGTGTCTATGAGCTTTTATCTAGTAGAAGGCCTAAAATTAAAACAACTGATAACAACTAAAGTTGTGTAAAAAGTGCAGCAACATAAACTCTCTTAATATACTGGTAGTGTATAAAATTTTCAACCATTTTGGAAAATTATCTGGTAGTTTCCCACAAAACACCAAGATGCAGCTAGGTATTTACTAAAGAGTGAAAATACATGTATACAAAATTACTTGTACAGGATATTTAGAAAGATTTATAGATAATAGCCAAAGACTAGAAACTACCAAATGTTCATTAATAGAATAATGGATTAAAAATTGTAGTATATTCATAAAGTATACTATATTGTAATAATACAGTAATAAAATCAACATGGATGTAGCTCAATACTATTATGGTGAACCTAAGAAGCCAGATGGCCAGGCGTGCTGGCTCACGCATGTAATCCCAGCACTTTGGGAGGCCAAGACTGGGAGATCACCTGAGGTCAGGAGTTCAAGACCAGCCTGGCCAACATGGCAAAACCCCACCTCTACTAAAAGTACAAAAATTAGCTGGTCATGATGGCATGTGCCTGTAATCCCAGCTACTCAGGAGGCTGAGAGGGGAGAATCACTTGAATTCAAGACGAAGAGGTTGCAATCAGCGAAGATCCCACCATGGCACTCCAGACTGGGCGACAGAGCGAGTTTTAGCAGATGATTTCTTATATTTGAGTTTTTAGCTCTCTGATATGGCATTAGTGATATACATTTTCCAAAAATAACAATGTTAAATTTATTTAGAGATTATTATTTTCATTATGTACTTCACTAAGTATTTTACATGCATAGTATTAATAATTATGACAATACATATGTTTGTTCTATAATATATGATTTCATAGACCAGAATGCCAACCTCAATTAGGAAGACATTTTAAAAATATTTTGTTAATTTACAATATATCTCCAATATCCACAACAGACCCAGGGCATAAAATAAATGCACATTAAATATTAATATATGCTTAATGAATGATTATGAAATAAAATATAACTTGGAATTTTTTAAAAACTTAAAAAATAAAATGGACTGAGCACTGAAATCAGAATATGCAGCTTATTTAGAACAAAATTCTATCTTCTTCCACTAAAATGCCCCTTAACTTTGTCATCTCTCCTGCTAATCCTGCACTCCCCTGTATCCTTCCTTTTTGCCTCTGCTTCCGCTCATGGCTGCCTCTGCCATAAGTCTTCATACTCCAGCTGCTACACACTGCTACTTCTATCCCTGAGGATTCCACAAGCATCCTTATTCTTCTGTCACTGATATGGTTCCTATTGGCATATCAAAAGTAATAGCCATATGAAGAAAAGTCTAGGGATGCAGCAGCAGCAGCAGTAGAAGCAACAGTCTGTCAAGATGTTTTAATATGGAATAAATTTCAGAATAGATCAATTCAGCATGATCATTAAGGTAACCATTATGAGTAAGCTATTAAATCCTTTAATAGTGTTTTATTTCACATAGATGGCATATGTTCTTTGAAAGTCCCAGTGATGTTAAAATGAACAAATTCTGGCATATATTTGAACATTTGCTCCACACAGCTATCTGAGTCTAGCGTGAGCTCTATGTGATGCACAAGCATGCAAAAATGCAATAGTCTTAGTGGCATATTCTTTAGTAGTCCCTTGGTGACTTGGGAGCGGGAATTTTTCATTGGTAAATGAAGATGTATTGGCAGTTTGAACATTATAGTGAAAACAAGAGATGGAATTAATGTTAACAGAGACATGCTCTCAAATTACAACTGTCACAAAAGCATCATTCTATAGTAAACCATAAGAGTGTCACAATTTATAAAAATAAAAGTTTAGGAACAACCAAAGTGACTTAAAAAATGCCTCAGTAAAATGAGAAGATCTGATGAAATAAGAAGCAATTTCTATGCATGTGAACAATGAATATGTGAGAAAAATATATCATAAAATTTATAAAAATTCTTATTATAAATCCATCTAAAAGAAGCAATATTTTATAACTGTAGAGAAGGTTACTAAAAAAATGAAAAGGTAGTGCAGAAAGTCAAACATATTAGTAGTCAACAAAAAATCAGATTGTGGAAAAAATATTCATTTTGGGTTTTGCAATAGTGCTAATATCTCAGGGGAAAAACAAATGACTGAATGGCCTTCAGACTCTACTGACAAAATGAAATAATTTTGGTTTTATGACTTTGTAATGAGTTATGTCTATGTATATCTACTTAGATTATGTATTCAAGTTAAATACTCCTGGTTGGTTTTGTATATTTCATAGTGATGACAGTTTTGAGACTGAATATTAAAACATATATTACTAAACCTCATTCCATTAGCCAGTGTTCTGAATATGCATCATTTAAAATGAAGTATTCCATAAAATTCTGATCTTTTCTTAAATGAAATATAGGGAACCATGCTCTGAGGTTTACAATTCCCATTTCTTGAGTTGTTTATTGTAACAATATTTTCATTGACATATTTTAAAATTTCTGTTCAATTATAAATTAATGTAAATCTCTCTTAAGCAATAAATTATGCTTACTCTTTAACAGATATTACAGTTACTCCTCAGAAATTTTCTTGCTGATGTTAGACTATACATTTGAATCAATAGAAGCAGGTGTCTTGCCTGTGTAATAGTAATTCTACTAAGAATGCACCTTTAATTTTTTTGTGTTAAAAAGATGATGATGCTTCCATTTTAAAATGTGCTGTCGTCTCTCTATGTATCTACGTATCTATCTCTGTCTGTCTTTCTTAGTTTGAGCTGTTATAATGATGTATCATAGAGTAAAGTGGCTTATAAAAATATAAATTTATTTTCTCACAGTTCTGGAGCCTGGAAGTCCAGGATAAGGGTGCCAACATGGTCAGGTATTGGTGAGTGCTGTCTAAGGACTGCGATCTTCTTGTATCCTCACATTACAGAAGGAGGGCAAGTGAACTCTGAGTTCCTTTTATATGGGTGCTAATTTCAATCATGAGGGCTCCACCTTGTGACCTAATTGCCTCCCAAAGATACCATCTAGTATGTTAGGCTGAAGGTTAGAATTTGTGTGTGTTTATATATATATAAATGTATATGTATATATGTATACATACAGATAAATGAGAAGATATGTAGAGAAAATGTCTCATCTTAGAGAATACTTATATTATCATGAACAGAATATTGGTAGAAATATGAACAAAGGTGCTTCTGGTGAGATCTCAAAGTGAGAAATAACGTTATTGGAAATTGGAGGAAAGGCACTCCTGTCACAAAGTGGCAAAGAACTTCACTTAATTGTGTTCTAGTCTTTTGTGGAGGTAAAATATGTGAATGATGTCCTTGGATATTTAGCAGAGGAGTTGTCTATGCACAGTGTTGAAGGAGAAGCTGGATTTTTCCTTATTGCTTATAAAATGTGAGAGAAGATATACAAATTGATTAAATTTTTAAGCAAGATGGAACCAGGATTTGAAGGTCTGCAAAATTATCAGACTATCCATATTGCAAAAAATGGAAAGTGTGTTCTAGAGAGACCAAGTGTATGGCTGGAAATTTGCTCCTTAAAGAGACTACCTATGAATTTAATCAGCCATCTCAGCTGACAACAGGAACAGAGATGGAATTACATCAGCAGAAGCAGCTGAAATAAACGAAACAGAATTGGATGTAATAAAGGAAGGCTGTCAGATGTCTGGGACTCTGCAGAACAAGAAAATATAATTAGCTAGCTTCAAACATTCATTATTATTTAAGAAACAGGAAGAATAACCCTGAAAGTGATTCAGAGAGTACCAGGGTTGCTATTCCCATCACATACCCAACAAGGCAAAGGTGTTTTCTCTTTGGTCTCAGAGGGAGAGGGCCACCTCCTAGGTTTCAGCAGGCCAGGATGCCCTGCTCGGTATCTCAGGGGCAGGGCTGCCCAGGCCATAGGAATGGGACTTCTGTGCAGAGTAGAGAAGGTGAATATATCACCCCAAGGGACCCAAAGGGTGGAGCATCAGACTAAAGAGGATTATTCTTGAGACTTACAATCCAATGGAATTTGCCTTGTTAGATTTTGGACTTGCTTGGGACATCTAACTCCTTTGTTCTTTCAGATTTTCCATTTTTGGAATCAGAATGCCTACCCTGTGCCTATCCTAGCATTGTATTTTGAAAGCATATGACTTGTCTTGTTTCACACGTTCATAACTGTAGAGGAATTTTGCCTAAGGACGAATTATACATTGAATCTCACCATTATCTAATTTTGATGATATTTAGATAAGATGTGAGACTTTGAAATGATACTGAAGTGAGTTAAGACTTGTGGGGATGTTGGGATGGGGGTGAAAGAATTTTGCATGCAAGAAAGACATAAGCTTTGGGTGGGGGCAGGGGGCAGAATGTTATAAATTGAATTTTGTCCATCCAAAATTTGTATATTAAAGTCTTAACTCCCAATAGAGCTGTATTTGGAGTTAGAAACTTTAAAGAGGTAATTAAGGTTAACTGAGGTCATTAGAGTGAGTCCTAATTCAATAGGACTGATGTCCTTTTATGTTGATAAAGAGACAAGAGCTCTCTCTCTTACAGAGAATAACCATGTAAGGACACAGAAATAAGGTGCTTTCTACAAACCAAGGATAGAGTGAGCAAGGCCTCACCAGAAACCAACCCTGCTGGCACCTTAATTTTGGACTTTCAAACTCCAGAGCTGTGAGAAATTAAATTTCTGTTGTTTAAGCTACACAGTCTGTGATATTTTGTTATAGCAGCCTCAGGCAGACTAACACACACACATAAATATGCAGACAAATACATGTATGTATTTATATATTTCCATATACAGGTCTACAGAAACATTTACATATATATGGAGAAAGAGACAGAGAAAGAGATGGGAAACAGGCAGACTGGCGAAAGATTTGCATCTGTGTAGAATCAATACATACTTCAAAAATGAACACAGATTCAGATGTTTTCTATGATATATAATTGTTTACTCTCATATATTTTGTGAGTTGCCATATGATTCAGTTAATCTGAAAATCTACTGGACGTCAAAAAATTAATTTTATAGCACCACTTGAAATTTATGTAAGCCTAGAGAAACATATATGATATGCATTTTAATTATCTAACACATTATCGACTCTGAGAATATTAGGTATGATCTAGAGGAAGACAGATACCTATATCTGTGTGTGATAGAATTGGTGCTGTCTTTTCAGAGGATAGAACCAATAAATCTTTATATTTTAGTTTTTTTCATTTTCAAGTATGTATTATATTTTATGATAATTATGCAAAGAATTGAAAATGTGTTATCATAGACTTTAATCAAAAAGAGTTTATTTGGTATTTTATAGAGTGATTCAATGTCTCTTTTATAAAATACCTTGTTTTCTTTACTGATAGCCTAATAAAATCACTATAATTCAATAAGGAAAAACTAGCCTATGGAAGACAAAACAGATCACTAAGGACAATTATAAAAACTTCAAAAATGGCTTTAATTATTTTAAAATATTGAAGAACTACTTCAGCAATCAGCCCTTGAGGAACCAAGATCTTGCAGAGGACAATTATACCAAGCAGTGCCCAAATTTCTATGCCACCTTTCTTTTGCTTATTTGTGTAAAGGGTCCAGGTACTGAGAAATCAATCATAGCTTTAGGCAGGTTCTTGGGATAAGAAAAGTGAAAATAAGAATTGATGTTTACCAGTGCAGCCAGAACTTGAGGTGCCAAAATCTCAGAAAGGAAGAGGAGTGCTAACAGGGGAGCCTAACACTTGGCACTTTTCTAAGCATTGCTAATATATTCATTTTAGCCAAAATGCTAAGAAGCTGAATGGAGATTTGCCAATTTCATGGGTAGCAGAGACAAACATTCAGTTCAAGACCTGCCAGAGAAGATGGGCTTCAGTAAACACTTCAGGCTTTCAACTGGCATTAGAGCAAACCCAAATAAACCCATTTGCAAAGGCAGAAATCCAGCTTCAAATTAGTCTTATCGCAGTCTGATAAAATTGATTTGCTCCAGCCATCATGGTGGCTCATACCTTTAATTTCAACACTTTGGGAAGCCGAGACAGATGGATCACTTGAGGGCAGGAGTTCAAAACCAGCAATAGCCAACATGGTGAAACCCCATCTATACTAAAAATAAAATAATAATAATAATAAATTAGCTGGGCATGGTGGTGCACACCTGTAATCCCAGCTACGAGGGAGGCTGAGGCAGGAGAATCACTTGTATCCGGGAATTGGAGGTAGCAGTGAGCCGTGATCACACCATTGCACTCCAGCCTGGGTGACAAGAGCAAAACTTTGACTCAAAAAAAAAAAAAATTGATTTGCTCCTACTCTCCTACTTCCTAAAAACAAAAGAGAATCCCTTATGACTGAAAATACCTACATTAAAAAATCTCAAATTACCTTTATAACTTTTTATACACCGTATTCAATGTTTTCTCAAAAACTAGCACATTTAAAAGGATGCAGGACTAAGTGATTGAAACCCAGTAGATAAAAAAAAAATAGTTATTGGACATTGTAGAAAAAATATAGTTATGGAACTTTTTAGAAGTATGTTTTTTAATAACTATGATTAATGTATGCCACAAGGTATACGATAAATAATGTCAGCAAACTACTTGCACTGATAATATAAATCACATGGTAACTGCAGAAATAACATTAAGAACATGGATAGAGTAAGAGTTAGTGAATAGGAAGATATGTCATCAGAAAATAGAGTAGATAACAGAAAAAAAGTATTGAAAATACCATACAAAGCCTACAAGATTTGTTAAACATGATCAAAAGTTTTAATCTTTCTTCTAAATACCCCAAATACAAGGAGAAAGAGAAATAAGAGAAGGTGAGTTTAGGTGAGATGATATGATATGAGGTAAGAGAATAATGAGACAAAGGCAGTGAGTAAAAACAGTGGCTGGAAATTTTCCCAAAATAATAAGACAAGAAACCCCAAAGTTAAAAGAAACTATGTACCTAAAGCAGAATATATACAAACAAAACCTCAATTTGCTGAATGTCAAAAAATAGAGAATATTTTGATTTAAATAAAAGGCACATTATCTTTGAAAGAGCAACAATATCATCTCTAGCTGACTATATAACATAAGCAATGGAAACTAGAAGATAATATTATGCTGTTACTAGAGAGCTAAAAAATAAAACTGCCAAACTAGAATGCTGTACCTGAAAGAAAAAATCCTCCAAATAAAAAGAAAATAAGAAATGTGTATAAAAACAAAACCTGAGAGACTTTGTTGTCAGTTGTTTCAAATAAAGTGACTATTTTTCATGCACAAGAAAATAATTAAAACTGAAAACACAGAAATACAGAAAGGAATAAAAACCAATGATAACAGTAAATAAATATAAAATTAAAATGCATGACAATATAACACTGAAGCTAGGAACTTAGAAGAAAATAGAAAAATTAAACAGTAGGCTCAAGTGAGGAGAGAGGTTCTATAGTCCTTATGTTATTTAAAGTGAAAAATGTACTAATTTATATAAATAAAATAAGGAAGCATGCTGTAATTTTTAGAGTAAAAGTGAAAGCAAAATATTGCAAAAATAAGCTAATAAAGGGAAAAAAATTTAAAAACAATTTCATTTGTTCTAAGAAAGATAATCAAAGGAACAAAAAATAATAGAAAATGAGAAAATGAAGTGTGAAATTTAAAGTCAAATATATCTAATTTTTATTAAATCTAAATAGATTAAACACACCATATAAAAGTTGAAGTTTAAAATAATTAATAGAAAAAAAATCTAATTTATGCTGCTTACAGGAGATACAATTGAAAATAAATATATCCAAAAGTGAGAAGTGAAACAATAACAGAAGTTAAGCTCTACAACCCCAAGAAAGATTTCACAGAGCAATAATATCAGATGATGACACATTTCATAATGCTACAATAACTTATCCAAGGGAAAGATTAAAATGCAAGATGTGAATGTACCAACATATCTATAAAATACCTAAAGAAAATTTGACATAACTGAAAATGAAAATAGACAAACTTACCATCATACTGGGAGATTTATCACGTGTCATTTACTTGTTGATAGAAAAAAGACAAAAAATTATAAGGATGTAGAAGATACCTCAATATCAACAACAAAAATCACCCGAAATGTTAAAAATATTAAGCAATAAACACATTCCTCAAATTTCTCTGTATGAGTTAGAAAAATCCTGTAGTTCTTTTGGAGTACAGAGCAACTCTTCATGGACCACACTTTGCACTTCACCTTTTGGGTCATCTAGGATTTGAGTCTAGTTGGCAGTCTAGCAAGGTGGGTGTTGGGAGTGGATTCTGAGTAGAATTAACAGTCTTGCAAGGCGACTCAAAGTCCATTTAATTTCCTCAGGTAAGGCAGGTTTAATGTCCTTAGACAAGTGTGTCATCTTTTCGCTGTCGCCAAAGATGGCAGCAGAATTTTGGAATTCAGTGTCCTCAGCTTCATTAAGACTGCTTGTGCATCCCACTCTAATTTTGAGGATTCCCTTTCTTCCTGATCAGTGCCGTAATATTAATAGCAGACACCCTTTGATTTTGGAAATTATATTTTTGTTGTAATTCACCTACTTGCAGGATGAGACGATGGGTTAAGTTTTCAACAATCTCTGTTCTGATGCTACACAAGATAAGGGGTGTGTGTGTGTGTGTGTGTGTGTGTGTGTGTGTGTGTGTGTGTGTGTTTCAGGATAGACATAGAAACTTTAAGATCAGTTATGTGGTACTTGAGCCAAGAATTTGAAACCCTGAGCTCATCCTTTTCTGTAACCACTTTGTCCAGCACAATTAGGAGCAATCAGCTAATCTCATTTTACTTGTTAGTTTGACAGAATGTTCTTTTTAATTTTTTTTATTTTATTATTATTTTTTTTTTTGAGACAGAGTCTCGTTTTGTCGCCAGGCACCAGGCTGGAGTGCAGTGGCGCAATCTCGGCTCCCTGCAATCTCCGCCTCCCGGGTTCAAGCAATTCTCCTGCCTCAGCCTCCCAAGGACCTGGGACTACAGGCGCGTGCCACCACGCCATCTAATTTTTATATATTTTTAGTAGAGACAGCGTTTCACCATGTTAGCCAGGATTGTCTTGATCTCCTGACCTTGTTATCCCGCCTCGTCCTCCCAAAGTGCTGGGATTACAGGCGTGAGCCACAGCGCCCGGCCCCAGAATGTTCTAAAATATTAAATACTGGATCATCCAGAACCTTTCCTCTTGTATTTGATTAGGAGATATTTTCAATGTATTTTAATATTTCCATTGTATTCAGTGGAGACATTTTGCATAGTTTTCTTACCACATCACACCACAAAACATCAGTGCTCTCTTTACTACTAGAAATAGAGACATTAGTCCGTTTAGATCTAACCAGGTTAGAGTACCAATTCTAGGAAATCCTAGAATCAATTCAGAAAATTTACTCTGAATATTCTGTTGTTCTAGAACCACTCCCAGCACCAAAATTTGTATCACTCAGCATTCCTCAAAGAAACTGAACCTATAGGTGTGTGTCTGTGTGTATGTAGAGAGAGAGATTTTAAGGAATTGCTTTGTGGTTGTAGAACCTGGAAAGCCCATTTGTGAGGCACGCCAGCAGGCTGGAAACTCAGCTAAGAGTTGACATTTAGCTCAGACTGGCAATCTGGAAACTGGGGAATGATTTCTAAGTTACAGTCTTGAGGCAGAATTCCTTCTTTCTGGAACAACTCGGTTTTTGCTTTTAAGCCATTTAACTGACTAGATGAGGCCTATCCATATCTTTTCTTTAAATCAACTTAAAATAAATGTTAAGGTAGGGTTGTTCATATGAGTCTTATCTACAAAATATCTTCACATCTAGACTAGTGTGTGACTAAAAATAAAAGACACATTTTTTGTCTTATTCTAGCCAAATTGATGTGTAATATTCATCATCACAGAGTATTTACTTAGAAGTAAAATTTTGACCTCAGAAAAAGAACATATATTTAAATAGGTGTCATGGGCTATTGCAAAGTCAAGCCAAAATTCTCATAGAAACACTGTATTTGTCATGAGGAAAGCAACTGAGAGGACAGCAACAGTCAAGACTGAAAACAAATCCAGAGGTGGTTAAAGGAATGATGTATGATCTGATGAAATTATGCCATCCCTAAGTGTGGAAATTTGTTCCTTAATGGTTATTACTATTACTTGAATGTTACAATTAACAGAAGAAACACACTTTAATTATGCCGATTTGATTATCAAGGAAAACTTGAAAAAGTTGATTTATCTTCTTTATTTTGATTATAATTATGAATGACATAATCTTTCTAATTAATTTTTTTAAACCCTAATAGCAAATAAAGACTTTGAAAAAGTTGAAAAGTGCATTACCTTTCAGTAATTCCTGGTGCAATTTAAAAGTTGCTATCAACCCTATAATATTGTTAGGACTTTTCCATTCCCTTAATGTTTTCTTATTTTGGCATTTATTCCCAAAATTTACTGAGAGCTAAGTGGAAATTCCCACTGATAAGCTACAATTTAGAGGTGAAAAAGAAAGAAATCACCAAATGTCTTCACAATCAAAATTCCAATCAAATGAAATTAGCCATCATTTTGAGATATATTAAGGATTTAAAGGGCTAGTTAATTGTGTATATATGAACAAGGGGGAGCTGAGATCCTTTGTAGAATCGTCACATTGTACCCTCAAATAGAACACATGATTTGCTGCCTAAATGTATTATCTGTCTAGGACAACAAACTATGGCTTTGGAGGGAATACAAAAGAACTACAAGACTACCCATGTTTTTCTACAACTTCACTATTCTCTTTGGTTTTAGGTTTTTGTTTTGCTTTCAAAAGAAAAAAAAAAAAAGAATTGAATTTGTCATTGGAAATGTGGGGTTTATATGTTTGCATATGAAGATGTTTTCAAAGGTAAAGAGTTTTTAAGAAATAAAATATTTTCCAGTTTTCAGGTGCTCTTTCTTAGACTGTTTCCCTTATTTGCTAATAGGAAATCAGTACCTATAATTTCTACTTTTACTAAGAAGGGCTACAATAGAAAAATTTTTAAAAAATACAGTGTTCTTCAGTGACATTAAATTTCCTGATTTTCCTAGTGCCCCTTATTTTTGCTGTCACAATGCTCATTTATTTTTGTAGCTTTTTCAGCTTACTGTGATTTTTTTTTAATAATGTGAGGCTGCTACTGTAATATGAAGAGCTATATGTTGGGCATGAATATATTATATCCTTGAGAATCCAGTTACCTTAATAAACAATTTATATTAAAATATTTTAGGTGATATTTCACCAGCAACAAGATGTAAAAATAATTCTATTAGAAACTTAAGGTGTTTTGGCAGAATTCTCCTCTAAAATGGGTTGAGAAGTTGAATAGTGATACAAGAAATCTAATGTTCTCTTTGGAGTGTTATTTTTCATTTGGAAAAGAAGTAAAACTCCACCCTATTTCTAGAAATAAAACAGTATTTTATGAATCTTAATCACAAAGGGAAAAATTAAAATCTTCATTTGACTTAAGTTTAGAAGGAAAGTCACCAATTTTTAAAATACGCTCCTCTATCTCCATATAAAACATAGCAAAACCTGTCTTGTTACTCTAACCACACTTATTTTAAGGTATATGCTTTATGATTTACTTAAAGGCTTCATTCATACTTTTTTTTATTTATGTAATTTAATTAAAATGTAGCATTTACTAAATTTATACCGATAGCTTATCGTAGGTTATAATATTCATTAAATAATTTCATTATCAAGGATTTTTAATAGACTCAAATGAATTGAAAGTTCACAGTGTCCCTTGCTCTTTATCAGCAGTTTAGGGGGTTAACAAAATTATACTAGTTAATGCATTTTCTTTAAGGTCATAAATATAAACTAGAATGCAAAAATCAATTGTTCAAACTTCCAAATACCACATCTAATACAACTTGTAGTTATTTTTTTTTCCTCAGAATAATTGGAGGCTACATAATTTCTTATATCTTTTGAACTTTAAAGTTCTGGGGATATTCCTCTAACACATATGTTTCTGTATTCTAAATCTATTTCCAGCTTGTCTAGAGTGGGAATAGTGCCAAAGAATATAAAGACCAAACTGGGACCACAGAGAAGGAATGAGCATGTCCCTCCTGTTTGTCAGTTTTCTCTCATATTGTATGCATGTCCCATATGTTACACCCTGCTGCCCACAGGCAAGGAAGAAATAATGTTTATACTCCTACGGGAATTTTAAATGCTGTTTCAAAGAATTTCTTTTGTATCCTGCCACCGAACTATCACAACATATGCAGTTACCAGTTCTATTTTTCCCACTAGAAAACCGTCACTATGCTTGAGTGGATAATATAAACTCTATTCCCTTTAAATCACTGGAATTCTTAATCATTTCTCATCATCATTCTGGCTAGTTGTTTTATACTTCTGTTTGAAAAATACTTTTCTAGTATAACTTGAGCAGAAAAATCACAGCAGAAAAGAGAAAGCCAATCTCTACTAAAAGGAAGTTACTTTAAGACAAGCAAAGGCTCATCAGGTCGTTATCTCAGCAGGACACATAGCTCACCCTCACCCTCAGCATACTTTGGATATAAATGCTTTGGTCACCTCCTCTGAGAACCATCAGATAAAATGGTCTTTTGGTGGCCATTTGTCAAAATAATTTTCTTCCTGATTCAACAATATCTTTGAGTTTTTTGAGATAACTCATTCTTGAGTTGTATGAAGTATTTTTAGTGAAGTGCACCTTAGATGAACAACCAATCTTTAATATGTTCAAGCCTAGTGCCCTGAAAATGACATTTTCTTTGCAGTTGGATGGCAGGAAGACACAGTGCCTAACAGCCAAGTAGTAGTATTCTGTCTGATTAGAACAATTATTTTTCTGTTTATTTTGCCCATTTTAGGCCCTCTTTAAGTAACAATGAACTAGTCACTATTAAAATGAAAGATTTATTATATGACATTCTAGAAAAGGCAAATCTAAAAGGAAGATAATTATACCAGTAGTTGCCACATTCTTGTGGTGGTGTAGAAAAAAAAGAGAGACAGCAAAGGGTAATGAAGACCCTTTTTTGGACATTGGAAATATTTTTCATTTTAATTTTGGTGGTGGTTACAGTATTATATAGTTTCATCAAGATTCAGTGAATTATGCTCTTTATAAGGACTGAAATTTACTATATATAAATATTGCTTTAATAAAGAGTGGAGATTTACAAAACTTCAAACTCATAATAATGGAAGGCTCCAGCTGTGTGGAATTAAAACAGAGAAATATCAGACTAGATTGGGTATATCCAGGGTGGTAGGGGTGTAGTAGAGATTTGATCTTTATGATTTGTGATACATATCACCTAATAAATAGTTGATAGAATGTCAGGAATCACATCCTGTGTTTAAAAAATTTACTGTCAAAGCCTTGTATAAAGCATGAAAAAATGTGTAGAATGTATGCATGCCTGTACATTTTGAATTATCGCCTTAGATCTTCTGGATTTTGGTTTGCCTTCTTAGCCCATTGTGCTGACTCCAGTAATACAGTATATAGATAATTGACTGCTGGCAGGCTGGCCAGCTAACACTACAGATTTGAGTTGATTTGGCGAGCTTCCTTTGTGTCTTCTTATTCATATGAAGATCTACCATACTCCTGTTTATTAATTTGAGGAAAGAACAACAGTGGGCTGTATCTCTTAGTCTTCCCTTCAGTTAAATGTAACTGGTCTTACAGAATGCTGGAAAGTCCTATTGGAGACTCTACTCATGATAAGCTTGAAACTACAGATCATGCGGTTAAGTTGTTGACCCAAAGAATGTGGGGTATGGTTTCAGGCAAGACCTAAGCACCTATAGCTTCTCCTGTGCAACTAGGGGTCGTGGTTGAGCATTGAACCTCCCATGATTAAAGATGACTGCTTATTATTCAAATGATTTTAGATTTTAGAGCTCAAGGTGAAAAATTTCTCCAATAGGAGGGAGAAATGAGCAATGTGTTTTACAGCTTGATAAATTGGTGTGCTTGATTCTTCAATTAGTAAGTAAAGTTTTGTATTTGCAGCATTTATATTTAATGTTTAGCCCATAGGTTTCTGAATCTGAAAGAGTCACAACAATTCTATGAAAGCCATGAACACCATGTGGATGATTTGAACTCAGTGAGTGACTTCAGCCTGTTAGTTATTTATTAATATGATTGCCTTTTGGGGATGCGACTTTAGGATTGGTGTTAGTTTGGACTTTGGGTTCATTATTTATACTCCCTGCATTTGTGCTTAAACAGAGGATCTTGGAATTTCACATATGGTGACATGTCAAATATGTCACAGTAGGTACTGTATGGGTATCTTATGGTTGGAAGGCAGTAGTGTCAGGCTGATTGGTCTGTCCAATAAGTACCTCTTCTTTGAGACCTTTCTGTATCCTTCTCTCTGCTGTAAGACTGAGTCCTTTGGCCATGACTAAATGATTTCATTCTTTTCAAATCATCCAGGCTGAGCCAATCAGGCTTTGTCTTACTAATTTTATATGTTGAAAATAGACATCAAGACTGAGTGATTATCTGCTAAGTCTCCTTAATGACTTGTTTTTCTTGTGGGGTATGGAGGAGAAATTGTCCTTAACATACCACCTGTTAAATTTTCCTGAGCAACTCTCATTTCTTTGCTTAAGAAATGAGTTTGCTGATTTAGTCCTGCATTTTGTGAAATACTTGTGTTCTTACAATAAAATTTGTTTGATGGAGAAAAAATAAAATAGACAATTTAGTCATGTAAATTAAGCTGGCAT
The DNA here is from genome assembly GCA_963573385.1 of Cacajao melanocephalus. NCBI lineage: Eukaryota > Metazoa > Chordata > Mammalia > Primates > Pitheciidae > Cacajao > Cacajao melanocephalus. Next base: position 24,445 of record CAUYLG010070045.1, read on the forward strand.
ATGGATTCAAAATTTTCAATCCATAGTTAATTGCTGTAAGGATGTCCCATATATAAGTGATATTTGGTCATCAATGAGTATCTACAATTAGAATAAGACAGAATTAGATCATGTCTGAAACTGTGCTCTTTTGTTTGTTATCATTGTTTTTAAAGAACATATGCTTATGTGTATATCTACAGAGAACCTGAAACACCATGCTCCTAAGACTTGCTAAATGGTGATTACTCAAAAAAGCATTCTCATTCAAAATAATGAGAGAATTTTAAAATACAAGTGCTAAGCTAGTCTCAGTAAACTTTGAGAAATGCCTACAATGCATCAGGCATATTTTATGTATACTGTATATATTATCCCCCTTTTAAAAAATGAGGAAAGTTAAAATTATTTACCAAAATGAAGGTAGTAAGTACAAGAAGTGAAGCTGTACTACCTACATGGAGTAAACACAAGCAAGTAAGGAAATCACAATGAATACAATCAGACAAAAGGAGGAAAGGATTGTCAAAAGACAAAATTGTAACAAATTTTGTTTAAAGATCTAATCGGCTTTCTTTTTGTGATTCTAGAGTTGGGCAATACCACATTCTATAAATTAGAATGAGTGTTCCAATGAGCTGAGCAGGGGAATTCAGCTTTATGGGCAGAAAAGAACTGAAGAAACAGAAGCAGGAAACAAAAAGTGGATTGATAATTTCAAAGTGACTTTCCTTACAGAGTTAAGACGGAGCAGGAACTATTTTGTTATGTTGACTCAGGTTGACTGGAATATCCAGATTTTTTTTTTTTTTGAAAACTAGCCCATTTCAAAGTTCAGGTTGATTATGTGGTACTTAGCACAGATGACTCCATTCTGGTTTGGTCTGGTCTTCTGGGGCCTGGTGGAGGAGGCTGGTCCAAAACAATGGCTTCCCATAGTTTTTTTTATTTTTTTAGTCAGGAGAAAAGTAAATAAGGAGGAACAGTGTAGGAAGGAAGAAAACAGAAGTAAAATAAACCAACAAAGAGAGAAAGGAAAGGAGACTGAAAGGAAAAGAAAAAAAAGAAAAAGTAATAATCTATTCAACAAACTAAGTAACATATATCCAGCTGACTTCAAAACTAATGACCCTCTCTACTCCTCTATGTAGCCTCACAGCAAGAGATGACCCAAGAATGATACACAGAAATAATTAATTTTCAGGAAAAGAACACAAAGGAATATGAAAACTGTAAAAGTTAATTGTTACATGTAAAAATTCTTAGAATAATGCCCTGACACATAGAAAATAAAAGCAAAAGCTTCTTTTTGTTTTGTTTGTTTTTGTTTCTGTTTTTGTTTTGAGATGGAGTCTCACTTTGTCACCCAGGCTGGAGTGCAGTGCACAATCTCAGCTCACTGCAACCTCTGCCTCCCAGATTCAAGCAATTCTCCTGCCTCTGTCTCCTGAGTAGCTGATATTATAGGCACCCATCACCACGCCCAGTTAATCTTTGTATTTTTAGTAGAGACTAAAAACTTGTTTTAGTAGAGACTAAAAACTTGTTTTAATTGATTGGTAATTACAGTAAGCAAAAGAAATGGAATATCATTTTCTAAATATCAAAAAATCAATGCTATAACAAAATATCAAATAAAAATTGACTAGTGATTACTGAATGGTGAAAAGAGGAGAATTCACATTTGTTGGTCCAAAAGTGGTGACCTTTATGTGACTATCCAAATGGAATATACATGGACCACCAAATCCTTTTTCTCATATATATATGCATATATATGAGAATATATATATGTTTAAATATATTTATACACAATTATATAAATGTATGTATAAAATTATAAAAATATATAAAATTATACAAATTATATATATATATATATATACACACATACATCCTTCTCCTATATATACATACATATATATATATATGTATGTATATATAGGAGAAGGAATTTCACTCTTGTTGCCCATGCTGGAGTGCAATGGTGTGATCTCAGCTCACCGCAACCTCTGCCTCCTGCGTTCAAGCAATTTTCCTGCCTCAGCCTCCTGAGTAGCTGGGATTAGAGGCATGCACCACCACACCTGGCTAATTTTCTGTATTTTAAGTAAAGACCGGGTTTCTCCATGTTAGTAAGGCTGGTCTCGAACTCCCCACCTAAGGTGATCCACCTGCTTCAGACTCCCAAAGTGCTGGGATTACAGGCATGAGCCACTGCACCTGGCTCTCTTCAATATTTTTTAAATGGCTTGATGGAATGATTTGATAACTGATATAGACTGAATTATGTTCCCCCAAATAATATGTTGAAGCTCAAACTCTCAATGTAATTTTATTAGAAGACAGAGCTCTTAACAGATAATTAGGTTTAAATGAGGTCATAGAGCGAGGGATCTTAAGTTGATAGAACTTATGGCATTATAAGAAGAGAGAGAGAGAGAGAGGGCTCTCTTTTTGCATGCATACAGCATGGTGAAGTCAAATCAGTATGTAAGTCAGAAGGCCACCATCTACAAGCCAGGAAAGAGACTTCACCAGGAACCGAATTAGTCAGTCCCTTGATTTTGGAATTTTCAGTCCCCAGAATTGAGAGAAATAAATTTCTGTTGTTTAAGCCACCCAGTTTATGATATTCCTGTTGTGGTAGCCTGAGCTGATTAAAACAATGGCAAATCGATCAAACTGATTGCTATTTTTATTAGGTTATATATCTGTATCAGATAGTTTGCTGGATATTGGAAATAAATTATTTACTTAATTATCATAAAAATGTATGAGATTGGTATTATTTTTATCCTTTTCTCAGATTAAAAAAACTGAAGCATAGGAGAGATTAAATAACTAGCTCAAGTTATGGGGCTAATAAGTAACATAGCCAGTCCTCAATTCTTGCATTTTGAAATCTGTATTTTTTCCCAATAGTGTCTTCTCCTGAAGATGGAAACAGATACTGAGTACATTTAAAGATACAGATCCTTTCCAGAAGAAACAGAATATTAAAATCAAACACAGTAATGTGAAAAATATAATGATAGAGAAATGCAAAGTATATAAACTAAATATATGTGAGAACATATAAAGCATGAGTTCCTCAGAATGAACATCAGGAACCTACTGTTACCAAATAGTACAGCTGGCAAACTGAACATGATGAAGAAAAATGGTATTATTGCCTAAGTGTACAGTTTTGTTTTATAGTACACCATGTAATCAGAATAGACCCCAGAGATAACCCTAGCACAAATCTAAACTACTCCATTTGAAAAGCTGTTCCCTTCTAATATATAGATGTATAGTGCTGAGTCTTGGAGTAGCAGAGATAATTTTCCAGGAGATCTGTATATCCCTAACTCAGATAAAATTGGTAACTATCTACATGATGGTGAGAAGTTAGATAATCCTGTGGCTCTCTTGGGTATATATCATGACCAAATAACATCCTTCTTCATATTTCATAAAAATGCACTATTTTATATACTCAATTGCTGTTTGTGACTGTCTTTGTGTCAACCTAAGCTATTATTGACTTTTGTCAATAGAGTGGTCATGCAGAAAGAAAGGAAGAACAAAATGAGCAAAGAAAGGAGAGAACTAAATGGGAAGAGAGAATAGGAGGAAAATGAAGAAAGAGAAGAAGAAAGGGAAGAAGAAAGGAAGGGAGGAAGAGAGAGGAAGGCAAGTAGGAAGAGAGAGAGAAGAAGACAAATGAATAGGGATATAACAGGCCAGACAGAATAGGGAAGGTGGCATTTACCATTAGCACAAGCTTCAGGGAATTTTAGTTAAAAATGAATGTAAACATGTTACCATGAATCTAATAAGAATTCAGTTGCATTTGTTGAAATACCAAGTTCAAATTAAGAAAGTTGTTAACCACAGTGTATATAATTTTGCAGACATCCGCTTTATTTGAAAACAGGCCTGACACAAGGTAGACTATGATGACAAGAGTCAAAAGAGAGAGGAGAAAAAATGAGAATGGTTAGCCTGGTGAAACAAAGACAGAAGAGAGAAATTAAAGCTATTGTCAAATATTTAAGGGATATAAAATGTTGATATTCTCAGTAATAATTTTACTCTGTGTGCAAGAGGATGGGGAAGACAAATTTCAAAGTAGACCATAATGTTATGTCTCCTTCAGATTTATATTAACATCAGTATCATCTCTGGGTTAAATGTTATCATTAAAATAGACTTTAATCTGGAAACATGTCCTATTAGTTTGTTTTTAAGCTGCTGAAAAAGACATACCTGAAATTGGGAACAAAAAGTTTAATTGGACTTATAGTTCCACATGGCTGAGGAGGCCTCAGAATCATGGCGGGAGGCAAAAGGCACTTCTTACATGGTAGTGGTAGGAGAAAAATGAGGAAGAAGCAAAAGTGGAAACTCCTAAATAACCCATTAGATCCCGTGAGACTTATTCACTGTCATGAGAATAGCACAGGAAAATCTGAACAACAGGTGGGAATTTTGGGAGAAACAATTCAAGTTGAGACTTGGTTGGGGATACAGCCAAATCATATCATTCCATCCCGGTCCCTCCAAATCTCATGTCCTCACATTTGAAAACCAATCTTAACTTCTCAACAGTCCCCCAAAGTCTTAACTCATTTCAGCATTAGCCCAAAAGTCCACGGTCCAAAGTCTCATCTGAGACAAGCAAGTCCCTTCTGCCCATGAGCCAATAAAATCAAAAGCAAGTTAGTTATTTCCTAGTTATGATGGGGGTACAGGTATTAAATAAATACAGCCATTCCAAATGGGATAAATCAGCCAAAACAAAGGGGTAACAGGGCCCATACAAGTCTGAAATCCAGCAGGGCAGTCAAATCTTAGAGGTCCAAAATGATCTCCTTTGACTCCAGGTCTCACATCTAGATCATGCTGATGAAAGAGGTGGGTTCCCATGTTCTTGGGCAGCTCTGTCCCTGTGTTTTTACAGGGTACAGCCTCTCTCCTGGCTGCTTTTGTGGACTGGCATTGAGTGGCTGAGGCTTTTCCAGGTGCATGGTGCAAGCTGCCTGTGGATGTACCATTCTGGGGTCTGGAGGATGGTGTCTCTCTTCTCATAGCTCCATTAAGCAGTACCCCAGTAGGGACGACGTGTGAGGATCCAGCCCCACATTTTCCTTCTGCACTGCCCTAGCAGAGGTTCTACATGAGGGCACCACCCCTGTAGCAAACTTTTGCCTAGGCATCCAGGGATTTCCATACATCTTTTGAAATCTAGGCAGAGGTTCCCAAACCTCAATTCTTGACTTCTGTGCACCCACAGGCTCAACACCAAGGCTTTGGTCTTCCACCCTGTGAAGCCACAGACCAAGCTCTACATTGGCCCTTTTCAGCCATGGCTGGAGCAGCAGGGACACAGGGCACCAAGTCCCTAGGGTGCACACAGCATAGGGACCCTTGCCTGGCCCACAAAACCACTTTTTCCTCTTCGACCTCTGGGCCTGTGATGAGAGGGACTGCTGTGAAGGCTCTGACATGGCCTGGAGACATTTTTCCCATGGTCTTGGGATAAACATTAGTCTCCTTGCTACTTATGCAAATTTCTGCAGCTGGCTTGAATTTCTCCTCAAAAAATGGGTTTTTCTTTTCTACTGTATTGTCAGGCTGCAAATTTTCTGAACTTTTGTGCTCTGTTTCCCTTTTAAAATGGAATGCTTTTAACAGCACCCAAGTCATTTTTTGAATGCTTCGCTGCTTAGAAATTTCCTGTGTCAGATACCCTAAATCATCTCTATCAAGTTCAAAGTTCCACAAATCTCTAGGGCAGGGGCAAAATGCTACCAGTCTCTTTGCTAAAGCATAAGAAGAGTCACCTCTGCTCCAGGCCCAACAAGTTCCTCATCTCCATCTGAGACCACCTCAACCTGGACCTTATTGTTCATGTCACTATTTTTGCCAAACCCATTCAACAAGTCTCTAAGAAGTTCCAAACTTTCCTACATTTTCCTGTCTTCTTCTGAGCCCTCCAAACTGTTTCAAGCTCTGCCTTTTACCCAGTTCCAAAGTTGCTTCCACATTTTTGGGTATCTTTTTACCAATATCCCACTCCTGGTACCAACTTACTGTATTAGTTTGTTTTTACACTGCTAGTAAAGACATTACCAAAATTGGGAACCAAAAGGGGTTTCATTGGACTTATAGTTCCACATGGCTTGGGAAGCCTCAGAATCATGACAGGAGGTGAAAGGCACTTCTTACATGGCAATGGTGAGAGAAAAATGAGGAATAAGCAAAAGCAGAAATCCCTGATAAACCCATCAGAGCTCATGAGACTTATTCACTATCACTAGAATAGCACAGGAAAGACCAGCCACCATTATTCAATTACCTCCCCTTGGATCCCTCCCACAACAGGTGGGAATTTTTGGAGATACAATTCAAATTGAGATTTGGTTGCGGACACATCCAAACCATACCACAGGTATAATCCTAAAATGCGAATAGTATCTATCGTATTGGAAAAAGCAAACAGCAGGGAAAGAGGTTGGATCTATGGATCCAGGAGAAAATCAGGAAGCAGCATCTTATAAAGGTGAAATTATAAAGATCACAGCAGAGCTCAAGGGAATTGGTCAAGAAGATAGGAATCTATGAGTCAAGTAAGCTAGGCATTATTGAGAAATATACTGGTCAAAAAATTAAAAAGCTGAGGACACGACTGATAATGAAATGGCAAGCTAAATTTTATATTAATATGAGTATCTTAAGATTAATTTAATGGTTTCATAACAAGAGTTTTAAATGTATTTCTCCCTGCACCCAAGTCTAAAGACAAGCAGTCATTAGCTTAACTAATCACCACAATGGGATCAGGAGGCATCTCTGATTCAGGGAAAACAGTTTGGGAGGAAGATTTCTGCAAACTTACTTAACTGCAACGAAAACCAGTAACAATAAGAATGTGATGAATAAACAAAATGTGGTAGGGCAAGAAATGTCATTTTAATCTGCTGAGAATAATAAAAGCAAGGAGGAGAAAAAAGTCAACATTCTGCTTATAATTAAATTCTCTGCATAAATGTGAACATCCATGCCCTCAATCAAGGAGTATAGAGATTACAAATGCTCCACCCAGCCAATATGCGCTATACGAATTATCAAATTAATCTTCTTCCTATCAGTGTATTTACTATAATTCCATTTTATTTTCATATTCTCACATCATCATAAGCAAATTTGAAATTATATTTCAATAATAAGTAAAACCAACTTCTACACTATTACTAAGAAATGAATATATATTTGAATGCCTGTCCCTAATAGGCTAGAATTTTTATTCAATATTAAATTATAAATCCCAGTCTTTTGGGCTAATCACAATAGAAGAATCTGTCCTTATAAGCATGAAACGTAAAGCTAAGATTCAGATGGAAATGATTAGTAGAAAGAGATATAATCCAAAATATATTATATTAGACATTGTAATCATAGGATTTGTTTTTGCAAATTCCTTTGCAGCATAGTAATTTTTTTATGAGTAATACTTTAGTTTTTCTCAATAAATCCTTTTTGCATATGTCTTATATTAAATATAGGGCATTGGTGACATAGAGATTAAATCACTCATTTTATGAATTCCAGATGTATAAAAAGTTTATGCCCCATTTCTATTTCTTAGATATTGGGAAAAATCTAATAATTATTAAGATAATTCTGTTCTAGTTTGCAAGCTGATATGAAAAAATTTCTGCAAATGTTTTGATTTCATTTTCAACATTTTTTGTTTATGTACACATTGAAAATTTTTCTTGTTATTCTGTTAAACGTTTTCTACATCACTTGTGGTTAAAGACAGTTAAAACACTATATACATCTTTAGAAATATCAAAGATTAGTTTGAGAATATCCCAGGGAAGGTAATCCTATCATCATATCTATTTTCATACAGAGTAGCATCATTACTTTCTCAATTAGGCTGCCCAGCTGTCTCTCATTTCACTTGCATCCTCTGCTCTATTGCTGAGAATTCCCCAGTAGCTGTATACTTCTGCTGGGACCTACACTTAGCATAAATGTTTCTTGAGAGAGTTGCAGGTCAATTTCATTGAATAGTAAGCTGGTATTCTGAGACAAATTTTACCAACCACAGTATACAGGGAGAAGAACAGATAATGAAATGACAATGGGTCATATATACTGGCCTGCTGCTTCACTGTTTACTGTTATCTCTGAGTTGGGGGAAATTATATAACTTTAATCAGTGCTTGCTAAACAGTAAGCTTTTGATATATATTCCTTAATTTAGTGAATTAATGAACTGTCACTTAATACATAATAAACATTATCTCTTCTTACCACTTCAGTACCTACTAGATAAGAAAAATAAAACAGCAAATATAATTGGGCTCACCTTAGAAAAGGATTATATAGAACACACTATATAATATCATCAATATTTTAATTTCAGTGTTAAAATTCCCAACATACAGGAAATTATCCTTATTTATAAAAAAACAGAATATCCTTAAACTATTAAAGAAGAAAACCTACAACTATGCCATTAATATAACAGACATGTTTTTATTTATTTTCAATATTCTTTCCAATGATTGACATGTACATATTTTGCTTTATGATAAATATTTATAGTCAAAATAACAGATATGTTTCTGAATATATAGAGATAAATAAGATGAGGAGCTCACAAAAATTATATGCAAAACAGAAAAAAATTTCTAGTTACATTTTGGTAAAATATGTATGCACAGGGACTTTCTTACCTATGAGAAGGTTACACAAAAAAAGAGTTTGGGAAGGTGTCCAGGCCAAAACTATGTTTGTGCTGAATCTTAAATTTGATTATCAGTAAGCCAGGTAAACAAGGTTGCAGAGCAATGGAGTAGTGAAATAAAGGATGTTCCAGAAAGAATGAACATATGATCCTTTATGGAAATATACAAGAGCTCACACTATTTAGACCTACATGAAATGTGAACAAGTTTGAGAAATTGATGAGAGATTAGGTTTGAGAATGAAGCAAAAGAAGTCATGGAGAATGTGTTAGTTCAGATTAAAGTAGTGATTCTCAAAGTCTTGTTCCAGGATCAGCTATATTGGCATCACCAGGAAACTTGTTAGAAATGCACCTTGCCAGGGTTCACCCAAAACTACTGCATAAGAAACTCTGGAAAAAAAATCCCAGAAAATTATTTGTTTTTAAGAAGCCCTCCAGGTGATCCTGATAGGCTTAAGATTAAGAACTTAAAGTTTAAGAACTACCACACTAAAATGTTTGGTATACGTTTGGCATTGCAAAACCACATAGTTACAAATCTGAGAGGGAAGCCTGAGTATGTAAACTCTAGAATAATCCTTTGGCAAATTCACTGGAAGGAGTCATAAATAAATAAAATAATAATGAATTTCATAATATTTCATAAGTCCAGGTGAGAACTGATGAGGTTCTGAAATAACATACTAAATACATTTATATAGAGGATTGAGTGGATTTAAGAGAAATTTGGGATGTAAAAGCAATGTTTGAACAGGCAGACATAGAAGGATAAGGTAAAGGAAGGAATTTTAATTGATTTCTAGTGTTCTAACTTTGCAAACTAACTAAACCAGTGATATTATTCAGGCAGTTATTTAATATATGTACTCTGAAGTACTATTTGCATATGTTATTAATTTACATGTCCTTTTTTTACAAGGCCTCAAAAACTTGATTATACTATAAATTGCTGTACATTCTTTGATTTAAGGCAAAAAAATGTATCTACAATAATTTAGGTGACAACTGAGTTCCTCATTTATAGAAATGTATGCTATACATGGCAATTCTATTTATCAGCAGATACATCTTGAAATCATTTTTGTGGACATATGAAAGTGTTTATTAATTTTTATATTAATTAATTCCAAATACCAAGCATGCTAAATGCTAAACTAACATTCTTTCAAAGTCACAGAACTAATGTGAGTTCTAAGATTACTGAAGAAAATATAAATATGAGTGAGGACCAGACAATGCATTTTTTTCTTTATCCTTTGTTTCTAAAATAACAAATTTATTTTTACCCCTCAAACTTTTAAAACCAGTGATACCACTTTTATCCTAAGATGGAGTTTTATAAAGCTTGTTTAAACATCACCTCATTAAGAATGTTTCGATTATTGGAATTATTAATGTTTTGACAATGATCGGGGCTACATACTAGAGCCATGAAAATAGAAGAGTGCAATGAAGGGTAGAACCTTAAGAAAAGCTTGGATTTCCACAACAGAAAGAGGGGCACAAGTCAATGATAATACATGTATTAGTGATGCCTGCTCACCAAGTGCTGAAAATGCCATAATGCATTATCACGTTTACCCTTTCAGTAAACCACTAATTGGGGGCAATATTTATTATCTAAATTTTGCATATGACAAAATTAAGACTTCCAGCACTTGTACAATTCACAGAACTGGTAAGATAAAAACAGCCAGAGTTTGTATACAAATGTGTCTGCTTCTGAGTCCTTAACAACCATTCGTAATTATCTTGCAAAAAATATGAAAAAGAAGTGACCAGGAAGGACATACAGAAAAAGGTAACTTCTGTGCAATAATAAAATCAAGGAAAATATAAATATAAAAAAATGAAGATGTATTTAATTTAGTTTGTGTGTGCATGTGTGTGTGTGTGTGTGTGTGTGTGTGTATCTTTTTGGTAAGAATAACCTACTTTTAATTTCACTGTAAAAAGCAGATTATGGCATTTGGGGCATTTACTAAATACTGTGCTACTGGCTATTTTCCTTTCTGTATGTGAATGTGACAATATTGTGTTAACTGGACACAGAATGACAACATTAGGTCTTAAAGACACAATTTTATCACAATATAAGCAAGCTTGGACATAAAAATGGGAAAAAGAAGGAAAAACCCAATGCAATTCTAGAGATTATAAAGCTATGTAGTTCTTAAAAACGAAATGTAGAGAAGTCATGAATGGAAAAAGACACATATAACAAATATCAATGAAATCCTCATCCCTTTTTTTCAGTTCATGACTGTATTTACAAAAAATTTATTCCAGCATAACATATCCCACATATGGATTTTATGTAAAGTTTTGTTAAATTATATAATATTTCCCTGTCAAATGAATAGCAAGGTGTTCGAGTGTTTGAAAACAACACTGTGGAAAGTCAAATACAATATTGGATTACTATTTTTGAACAAAAGTATATTTTTGGAAATGCAAATACATGTGATATATTTATAATTGTGGAAAATATTGTGGCTCATTTTAACCAATTCCTGCTGATCTGTTGAGTATCATTATTAAAATAAACAAAATTTTGCCTAAAAATAAAGTAGCTAATTTAAATATTTTTAAATAATTGTTCTATTATGGACATTCCTGCTTGTGGCACAATAATAATTACAACATTTAAATCAACATTTCTAAAAATATGTATGTCTTCGTGTAGTAGTTGTCAAGAGTTATTGTCCTAGCAATCTGCAGAATATATAAATGTTCAACTTTAATAAATATAGTTGCCCAATATGAAAGTTGCTGATACAGAGTTAAATTAAGTGTTCTTAGTAATAAAAATCACTATTAGGTGAGGGGTAACAGGAAGCTCTTCTAAGAGATATATGAATCCCTGTTTAGGTTATTCTGTCTCTTGCCAAGTGATTTAGCACTGTGATCACAATTCATCCCAGCCTGAACTGGAAGTCTCTTGCAGAAAGTTAATGCTTGCATTAATGTAGATTTTGCTCGCTAACATTTATCTCTGTGACAGATTCATATTCAAAATTGTATATGCATGGCCCTGTATGAGTATAATTTTATGATTGTATTTTAAAATGTAATGACTCTATAATTTTATACCTGGAAAAGTCATCAATGGCTCTAATAATGTTAATAAACTTCATCATTAATATTAATTATTAGAAGGATTTGTAGAATACATTGACTCAGAACACTTGGGTTTGAGACTCTGTCAGCAACATTAGACGTGATCTCATTTTTATTTCTTTTACCATCACTAATCAAAAAAAAATACTAATTAAAAAGCATATGATCTGTAGTATATATTAAGGTGGTCTCTTTGCTCTGAGTTGAAACTTTAATTTATACCCTTAGCAAACTTATAGGATGTATAGACAACTGAGTAAACACCATAATTCAAAAGTTAAATGAATAATAAATTATGTGTGGCATATTTTAGCTCTAAGTGTTCTAGATAAGTACAGATTCAGTATATGTAATTTATTTGTAAAAACAATTTATTTCTGTATTATGTCTATATCCCCTATTAAAATAAAAGAAAAAATGAATTTTATCTGTTTTAAAAGCTATTACATCCTAAGTGACTAACAAAAGACCTGGTACATTGTATCTACTCAATATTTATTAAAACAAAATAAAATATAGACATATTTTTGGGCAATTATATTGTGTTAGACACTGAACACATGTTTTCAGTATATTAATTTGAATATTATCCAATGATATAGATGAAGAAATATAGCTTGGTGAAAATAATATTCCCCAGATAAAACAAGTGGCTGAATCTAATATTAAATTTTTTATTATCTGAATAAAATAATAATTATGTCCATGATAATAGTAGCTGAGATATATAATATGAAGTACTAGATCTGTTCTCAGATTTGTACTCGTATCAGTTTATTTAATTCATACAACAACTCCTGAGATAGGTGAGATGTTACTCTAATTGTACCAGAGGACATAATGAGGAAAGGTTTAAAAGAAAGTTATGGATAGTAACCTTCTCATACTCACCATAAGCAGAGAGCTGAAGAGCTGGATTATAAAGCCAGTCTCTCTCAAGAGTTTTTAGTCACTCAACTTTACAGATTTTCAATATGTTCATTTCTGTTTATGAATAAGGTATTTGCTTTGTGGGTCTCTAAATTGTTACTGATTGTGAATAAAATAAATTCTAAGGGTGAGACAATCTGGAAATGTGGATTTATTCAACCAGAAACATTTATAAAGTTTGAAAAGTATGATGTGACTGGGATTGCAGGTCACAACGTTTGCTGAAAATTAGGAGCCACAGTGAAAATTTATAATGTAATTATGACTTGGTAATGTGTATTTGAAGCCATACAGTAAAGTAAAATGAACATCAGTCTATAAGGAAAATGTCTGAATTTTAATCCCCAGCTGCAATATCAATAGCCATTGAACAGTCATTTAGTTTATCTGAAACTCAGCTTCTTCATCTGCTAAAAGGAAATCAGAAACTACTGCTATGCTTGTTTTAATAAGCCATTAGAATGGTCATTTGATTTAATATTTGTGAAGGGGTTGTGTACACCAAAGTATTGTCAAATTTTCAGTAATATCATAGCTGTTTATTTGTGTGTTAGATCCCCATGTAAGATAGTAGACATCTTAAGAACAGTGCATCATGGATCTTGGAAAGTCTCAGAGTATCCAGCAAGATGCTTCCTACTTAGAATGTACCTCAGAGAACAGAATGTCTTGGTATTCAAGTTCAAATATCTTATGGTTAAAATATGTAACCATTATCCTTTTTCTTTCTTTCTTCTTCCTTTCTCTCTCTCTCTCTTTTTTATTTTTTTTTTTATTTTATTATTTTTTTTTGAGACAGGGTCTTGCTCTGTTGCTCAGGCTGGGCTCAAGCAATCCTCCCACCTCAGCCTCTTGAGTAGCTGGGACTCCAGGTGCACACTAACACGCCCAGCTATGTTTTGCATTTTGTGTAGAGACGGGGTTTTGCCTTGTTGCCCAGAATGGTCTCAAACTGCTGAACTCAAGCAATCTACCTGCCTTGTCCTCCCAGAATGCTGGGATTACAGGCATGAGCCACCATGCCTGAACTATATAACCATTATTAAATATGGGAATAATAATTCATCAGCTCTTTTATCTTTGGAAAATTACTTAATTTCTTTAAATTTGCATTGCTCATGTCAAAAATAATATCAGTGACTACTTCATTAGCTTTTTACATGACATGAAACAATGTTTGCAAACCAGTTAGCACACAGTACTAATACATAACGAAATACATAATTTAAACAATATTTACTAAAAGAATTAATTTATTAACAATGTGTTAATGACGTCAAAACAGGATTTCCAAGGAAACTATCATTTAACATAGAACAGAAACTCTGATAGAAGACTTTCTGAAAGCTTCAAGTTTCAAGACTTGATCCAGGAAGTAAGACGAACATTTTTTAACTTTTGTAAACAGTTAGAATTTCCTAATTCTAGCTCTTTTCATGACGATTCTCACAGCATGATCAATTATCCTTTTTTGCTCAGGACTGTCCCAGTGTTGACATTAAAAGTGGGTCACAAATGTTCAAAAACTCTACTCATATAAGAATCCTTTATCCAAGCAACCAATATACTGTCTCTTCTGCTTTCTGTAACACATCTGAGAGTAAAAATATCCCAATCAGTTCCTGTCTAAATCATATATTAGTTGTTGGAAGAACTAAATTTACATAGGAATCCCTCTGGCCTGGTAAGAAACAGCACACTTTTTTTTTGTTTGTTTTGCTGCCTACATTTCCTTTGCTAACCTTTGATATGGGAAAGATTTGTAAAATGAGGATATCATTAAATATGTAACTCCTTTTATTTCTCTTTTTTATATACTTTTCATTCCATGAACTTTTTAAAAACTCTGGTTTCTCCATATATTTTCTTTCAATGTGCTTTGGTAGTTTTTGGGGGTGAAATATATTCCTGTTTTCCTCTCAAAGGTAAAAGGAAGGTATATTAGAAGAAGTTGATCTGAATTGTTGATGTGTATTTTATCTCAATGTGTTCTATGCCTCTTTGCCTTATTTATTCAATCACTCATGAAGTATCTGCTATATGCTTGGCTATCTCTTAGGTTATAGGGAGTAGAGAGACAGATTAATAATGAAACTACACCAATGGGGTACCAAAAGGTAAATAAAATGTAGAATAAATTGTTGGATATGAGTCTACCTGTACAAGAAAAATAAAACAAAATGATTAAATGGAGATTAAGCTTGAACTTGAGTTGTAAAATGAATAACTGTTCTTCCATTAAAAGAGATTTGAAGAGTATAAATGATTATTTCCAGTGAGAGATAACTAGATAGAGGCTATAAAAAATTCTAATGGTTCAGACAAATTCAAGTGACTTAAGACAGATATAGCGTAGAAGAAGAATAAAGGTGAGACTCAATAAGAAATTGGGCTAGAAGTTTGCCAAGGGCAAACTTACAAAGACACAAGACATGAAGAAACCCTTGCCTGATTTTTTGCCTTCATCTTTACTGTGCTTGTCTGCTCATTCTTTCACGGTGTCCAAATTTAATAGTTCAAGAGTGGAAACCACAGAAGAAAGTGATGCATTCTCTTTGCTAACATCACCATTTATTAATGAGTAAGATACTCAGATAGGGAAAGATAGTGAAAACTTCTGGTGGCTGAATTTATCATGAGATCATGACACATTTTTGAGGCGGTTTTCTCCCACATTTTTTTACAATTTTATCTCCAACATGAAACTTGTTTAAAAAAACTACACAAAGCAGAACAAACAAACAATCAAGAACACAGTTCTTGATGCTAGTTAGATTTCATAAGATTGCCCTTAGCCAAGAAGAAAAAGCAGCTGTAATGACATGGACCCTGGTCTACAGCAAAAGAAAAGACTTTTCTTTCCTGAAATAATTATGAAAATATTACTTCAAACACTGAATTTCAGATCATCTGTACTACTAAATTCTCACATGTTTTCATCCACTCTCTCTGTCTAGGCAGCAGAAACAGTGGAAAGCACATAATCACAGTACAACTACCAGAATTGGAAAATTAACACCTTTACAACACGATCATCTAATCTACAGATTTTATTAATTTCTCCATTTGTCTCAATAATGTTCTTTATTGAACAGGAAAATCCAGAATTATGCATTGCAGTCAGTTGCCCTATTTTAATTTCTTTCAGTCTCACATACTTCTTTCTGAATCATACTGTTTTTTTGTTTGTTTTGTTTTATTGTGTTTTGTATCTTTGGCACTGACGTGTTTGAAGAATTCATACCTGCTTTATACAGTGTCCTTCAACATGAATTTGGGTAATGTTAGCTCATAATAATTTTCTAATTATGGTAACTGAGAAAAAAATGCTAATACGTGATGCTGTACATTATATTGGAAGGAACATGTCTTGATTAGTTTTATTACTGGTGATTATTTCTTAAGAAGTAACTTAATAATTTAACATGATAAACTTATGGTTTGGGAAGTTTAAGTTTCCCAGTTAAGGAGACTAAACTAGGGTTAATTTGACTTGTGCTATATGTGCACATGAAAAAAAGACAAAGTATACAGATTTGTATTTGAACGAAAGGGATTTATAACTATGAAGCAGTGCTACTTTATTATTTTGAATAATTCTTGAATAAATTCCAAATTTATCACAAATGATATCTGAGAGAGAACACTGAGTTTTGAATATTTAAATTCAATTACAGTTTTATCATTAAAAGGCATCCTAGTTGTTCTAGCTTCTTATGAAAATTTTTATCATAACACTTAACACAATTGTCTAGATTGTGAGCACACTGACAGAAGATAACATACCTTATTCACTATTTGACTCAAGTCAAATAGCTCATAGATTTTTTAAAATACATGTGTTAGTAGAACTTAGTTATGCTTTTAAGAAGATAGTCTTAAATTGAAAATGTTCACTGCTATGGTTTGAATGAATCCTCCAAAACTCATAAAACTTAATCTTCAATGCATCAGTGTTGGTAGGAGGGACCTTTAAAAGGTGATCAGGTCATGAGGCTTGTGCATTCATGAATAGATTAGTATTGATGGGCTCCAGAGAGTGGACTTCTTATAAAAGTGAGTTTGCTCCTCTCTTTCTCTTTCTTGTATGCAACTGTGCTTGCTCTCTTCACTTTATACCTTCTGCTATGGGGTGGTCCTCACCACATGCAGCCTCTTGATAGGTCTTGGACTACTCAGCCTCAAAACCTGTGAGCCAAATAAATTTCTGTTCATTATAAATTGTCCAATTTTTGGTATTCTGTCATAGCAGTACAAAACAGACTAAGATATTCCCTAGTTCAGATAAAGCTTTCCCTATTTAGTTTTAACCAGTGAGGTTTCATTGTGTTGCCTAATTCGGTAAACAATTATTAACCACCATCTAAATCAGTGCTTTTCAAAACATTTGTAATAAGTACTGTGAACTGAAAAGGAAGATTTCTGACCTCAAAAAATGTATAATTTTATATTACTGTAACTATCATGATTATTGAGTTATTGTCTCGTTTGCCACATTTTAAAATTCCAATTTAGAATTTCTCAGTGGAAATGTGTTTTCAACACCAAACTTGCCGTAGAGTAATTATTGAGTAAATGAGCATTGTTGATAGAATAAGAAACCTAGTTTTAGGTCTTGGATTTCTGTGTTTCTAGAAGTGTCACTTTAAGCACTTCACATAAACTCAGTAAGTCTTGATTTCTTCGTAAGCAGTGTTACTGAGTGAACTAAAGTAAATGAGATAATTTACCAAAATGTAAAGTATATAATTTTAATTCAAAGTCAGCAAATGAAGTTAAATATATTATTTCATAATTATGTATACTTGCCAAATTTGTTTAATATTTCAAGTTGTCTTATCTTTTATTTTATAGTCTTAATTAATATGAATATTGATCATCTTTTTCATGAGTTATTCTTTTTAGGTGTTTGAGTTGTTTTGCTTTATTTAAATAATTTTACGTGCATTATATAATGTACTGCAGCTATACTTATAGAAAGATAGGAAGGTAAGGATTATTTAGATTTTCACACATTTTTACACCATATTTTTTAAGAAATGTCTAACCATAGTTATTTAATAGACTTTTTTTTAAAGACAGTCTCACTGTCACAAAGGCTAGAGTGCAGTGGTATGATCTCATCTCACTGCAGCCTCTGCCTCCTGGGTTCAAACGATTTTCATGCCTCAGCCTTCTGAGCAGCTGGGATTATAGGCTTGTGCCACGACAGCTGACTACTTTTTCTAATTTTAGTAGAGATGGGGGTCTCGCCATACTGGCCAGACTGGTCTCTAGTTCCTGGCCTCAAGCAATCTGCCTGCCTTGGCCTCCCAAGGTACTGGGATTACAGGCATGAGCCACTGCGCCCTGCCTAGTAGTCAAATTTTATTCTACTACATAGATGTTGGGGCTATTCTGCCCTTTCAGAAGTAAAATTCAGCATTTCAAAATGCTACATCATGTTTGGAATCAGTAATAGTTTAGAATTTAAGATGAATTTTATTACTTTAATAATTTCATAAATGGTTTGCAACCATTTATGATATACTTATTCACAGTTCAGCATCTAATCCATTACAGTTGACTATAATTATATATATATGTGCTCTACTTATTCCTCAATTTCCAATACATATAGATCATTTAGCTGTGGCTCAACGATAATAAAAGTAACAAGTTGTAGACAGCAAAGTAGCATACAGATTCTTAAAGCACATTTTTTTTTCCTTGCATGCACAGTACACTTTCAAACTTAAGAGTGTGATTCAGACACTATTTAATATTTAAATTTAGTGATTTTGACATATGCAATAATATGTAAGCATTTAGCTGTTTTAAATCCTGACATTGATGAAACCAGGATCAGCTCTACTCTGTCCACCAAACTTTTTACTGTATCACTATTTTATGCACTTAGAAAAATAGATTAAGCTACTCATTTCATTAATTAAATAATAAATATGAGTTCTTTAACATTATATTTTGTAATTATAGTGTTTTTCATGTTAAAATAAATTTCAGAAATAGAATATTATACTAACATTAAATATATCTGATTTATATCAGAGTTTTAAATTGATTTTAGTTAAGATTCCATTGGCAATTTTAATAGCACTTGACAATAAAATTCTCAAAGTGATTTAAATAATAAACCAGCCAATGAAAGAAAAACATAATTTGAGAATAATAAAGAAAAAATTGTCCTGCCACAGACTGGAATATATTGTGAAGCTTCACTTAAACAGTTTCCTTTTTGAACATGTGCACAAATGGAAATACTTTGGAAGAAACAAAATGTTTAGTTCATAGATAGACTTTGATATGCATAAAAATATAGTGTAGGATAATGTGTTAACAAAGTATATGTAAAATAATAAACTCTTCTAAAATTATTCTTAGGTTACATGTGATATTAAAAAAAGAGAACCCATAATTTATATATCTGTGGCATGTTTAATTTTTAAAGAGTATATTAACTACATATATTTGTGATGGTCAACAAATGCATTATTTATATCTACATTAATTATTTTATATGTGTATTTAGTTGTCTTAATGAATTAGCCCATTATAAATCTAATTATCCTATCTTAAAACCTAGTTGTTATCATTGAAATGCCCATTTTTTTTTCAAATTTCCAATAGCCAGTATATGATTAAGTTTTATTCTAAACATCCTTTAAATCTGCCTCCTTGTTTCCATCTACCAAATTATCATATTCAAAATTTAATATCATTTTAAACCTGAATGGACTACTCATTTTAACAACCAAATGTCCCAGATATTTAATATTCCTTTTCTACATTTTAGTCTAAATGAATTATTTTTAGTTCAACATCAACATTTTATTAAAATACTTCTATTACTACCAGGAATTGAGGGATTTTAATAAATCCTCACTACCAGTGGTCTTTTCATGACCAATCTCATTAAAATGGCCTCAATAGCCCTGCTAATTGGGCTCCTGCCTTCTTCTCTAGCCACATAAATTGCCACCCTCACACTCTGCAACACTAGCATTTTTTGAAATCCTTAAGGGTACTCTGCTCCATAGCCATCAGATAATTGCACATGCTCCTTCCTCTGCCTATAATTATCTGTGCCCTAATCCTGTATTCAGAACTGAACTCAAAGTCACTTATTCAGAAAAATCATCCCTAACATATGCTAATAAAACATCATGCACTTTTCCATAGAAAAATTAACAGTTAAAACATTTTGACTATTTAACTAGTGACTATTTCATTATTGTCTATTTCTCCCATTAGACTTTAAATCTTACGTCTGTGTTATTGTTCAACTTTGCACCCTCATTGCCTGGCAGAGTCCACAGCATAAACTCAGTATGCAGTAAACAATTACTGATTAAATATGTATGATTATATAGTAAAATACATGAATTTCAGTTTTGCAAAATATTTCATTTTCAATTTTAAAAATATTGGACATCACCTAATTCACATCATTTTGCTGGCAACTTACCTTTACCAAAATCATTGAGGAGACACAGAGCCCATAGATTAAACTTCAGATCTTTCAGCCTGGAGGACATACGTCTTATAAAACACAGCTACATTTTAAAAGCTGTCCTTTAAAACTTATTTCACATTTTTTCTTTTGAGACGAAGTCTCCCTCTTGTCACCCAGGCTGGAGTGCAGTGGCATGATCTCCACTTACTGCAAGCTCTACCTCCCAAGTTCAAATGATTCGCCTGCCTCAGCCTCCTGAGTAGCTGGGATTACAGGCACCCACCACCACACCTGGCTAATTTTTGTACTTTTAGTAGAGATGGGGTTTCTCCATGTTAGCCAGACTGGTCTCGAAGTTCTGACCTCAGGTGATCTGCCCACCTTGGCCTTTCAAAGTGTTGGAATTACAGGCGTGAGCCACCGTGCCTGGCCATTTCACACTTTAACTCTCTATAAAACTTCTGTTTTTGCTAAGTTGATTTACTCTCTCTCAGAGTCATATGACATTCTTTCATTTCACCATGTCTATAAAACTCTTCTCCCCTCTTTGCTTATTTAATTCTAACTATCACTTAAAACCTACTCAGGTATGTTAAATGCCCTCTACTGCACATATATAAATATATAAAATGGGAAATGTGTTTCTACTGTCTTGCATATTTTTGATACCTTTATGTGCACATATGTCTTTTACAATTAGATGTTAAAGTATCATATGAGTAAGGGTTATGATGAATTAATTTTCCTACTAAGGATTTGCAAAGTATCAATTGATAGATGGAAATTACGGAATTATGAAACATAATCTTGGTACAAATAATGGTTCGGTGGTTCATGTGGTGTCTTATTCCATCTAGTTCAAAAACATTTCACATTATCAAGTTAGAATTTCATAAAGTTTTATTTTGTATTAAGCATTCTTATGTAGAGAACAATCTATTTAAAGCAGTAGTTTTATTTAAAAGACTGATGTAGTGATAACAGATTTATTCACTACTTCAATGTTTTAAAAATCTGTTATGTTCTAGGCAAGGAATCATTGTTGAGGAAATAAAAGTTTGTGAAACAAAGAAGGTCTGGTTCTCTAAGAAATGTTGATTATTGGACAGGCACAGTGGCTCACTCCTATAATCCCAGCAATTTGGGAGGCTGGGATGGGGGCATTGCTTTAGGCCAGTAGTTCAAGACTGGCCTGGGCAATGTAACAAGACCTGCCTCTACAAAAATTTAAAAAATTAGCCTGACATGGCGGTGTCATGTATAGTGTTTCATGGTGTGTAAACATACCACATTTTCTTTGCCTGTAGTCCTAGCTACTCAGGAGGCAGAAGAATTGCTTGAGCCCAGGAATTAGAGCCTGCAGTGGCTTTGATCACTGCACTCCAGCTTTGGTGGAAGAATGAGACCTGACTCAAAAAAAAAATACATAAATAAAAGAGGGGGAGGGGGATGATTACTAAGTTTTATTCAATAATATCAATATCAAGAGGAAAATTTGTGTGTAGAAGTTTTCTGGTAAAGGTAGAATTTAGGTGCTCACTGTAGCAGTTTTGCCCACAGAAGTCAAGTACTAGAATCAGATTTTTATGAGATTTAAAATGCAGATTTCTAGGGCCCCTCCCAGACTTACTGATATTAGAGGCTCTGCGAATGTATAACAGACATGCATTCATTTAATATAGCTATACAATTTTTATCCTGAGAACTAAGCATATAGTTTTTGGAAATAAGAAATAAGGTTTGGTTTCTACGTTTGTGGAAAATCTGAGTAGAATGTCCCACAAAGTATTGGTCATAGGAGAAACCTGCAATTATCTTTGGCTGTGGATAAAACCATTAAAACAAACAATTCATTTAGCCTCTATGCAACATTAATTTATTTTAATGAATAATTTATTTCCTAGTTAATAACATTTGCTAATGAAACATTGGCTGTCAATAGCTATTTGTTGACCTGACATATTGAAGGCTTTATAATCTATTATTATTATAATTTTTACTTCAACTTTCATTTTAGATAAAATGAGTACATTTATAGATTTCTTACATGGGAATATTGCATGATGCTGAGATTTGGAGTATGAATCCCATTATCCAAAGGGTGAACATAGTGCCCAATTGGTAGTTTTTTAACCCATTCCCCCTCCATCCTCTAGTTGTCACTACTCTCTATTATTCCAATATTTATGTCCATGTGTATCCAATGTTTAGCTCCTACTCATAAGTAAGAATATGTGGTATTTGGATTTCTCTTCCTTCATTAATTTGCTTAAGATTATGGCTTCCAGCTCCATCCATAATGCTGCAAAGATATGACTTCATTCTTTATTATAGCTGCATATTTTTCCATGGTGTACACATACCACATTTTCTTTATCCAATCTATTATTGATGCACAACTGGGTTGATTCCATGTCTTTGCTATTTTGAATAGTACAGCAATAAAAATGTGAGTGCATGTGTCTTTTTGGTTTCATGATTTATTTCCCATTGAGTATATACTCAGTAATAGGGTTGTTCAGTCAAAAGGTAACTCTCTTTTAAGTTCCTCGTAAAATCTCCAGACTTCTTTCTAGTGGCAGGACAAATTTACATTAATACGGACAGTGTGTAAGTATTCCTTTTTCTCTGCAGCCTCTCTAGCATCTCTTGTTTTTGACTTAATAATAGCTGTTCTGACTGGTGTGAGATGGTATCTCACTGTAGCTTTGATTTGTATTTCTCTGATGATTAGTGATGCTCAGCATTTTTTCATGTGTTTGTTGGCAACTTGTATGTCTTCTTTTGAAAAATGTCTGTTCATGTCCTTTGCCCATTTTTTAAATGAGGTTATTCTTTGCTTATTGATTTAAGTCTCTAATAAATTCTGAGTATTAGGCCTTTGTTTAATGTCTAATTTGCAGATATCTTCTCCCATTCAGTAAGTTGTCTGTTTGCTCTGTTCATAGTTTATTTTGCTATGCAGAAGCTCTTTAGTTTAATTAGGTCTCACTTGTCTATTTGTTTTTATTGCAGTTGATTTTGTAAACTTAGCCAAAAATTATTTGCCAAGGCAAAGTCAAGAAGAGTATATCTTAGGTTGTCTTCCAGGATTTTTATAGTTTCAGGTTTTAACATTTAAAGCTTTAAGCCATTTTGAGTTAATTTTGGCATATGGTGAAAGATAGGGTCCAGGAGCTTCAGTCTTCTGCATAGGTTAGCCAGTTATCCCAGCACCATCTATTGAATAAAGATTATTTTTCTTATTGCCTGTTTTTGTCAGCCTTGCTGAAGATCAAATGGTTGTAGGTGTGTGGCTTTCTTTTTGAGTTTTTAAGAATTCTGGTCTGTTGGTGTATGTATCTTTTTTTGGTACCAGTATCAATCTGTTAGGGTTATTGTGGCTTTGTAGTACAGTTTGAAGTCAAGTATTATTTATGATAGCTTCAATTCTATTCTTTGTGCTTAGGATTGCTTTGGCTATTTGGGCTTTATTTTGGTGATATACGAATTTTTGAATCATTTTCTCTAAATCTGAGAAAAATTATGTTGGTAGTTTGATAGAAAGAGCATTGTATCTGTCAACTGCTTTGGGCAGGGTAGCTGTTTTTACAACATTGATTCTTCAATCCATGAGCATGGAATATTTTCCCATTTACTTGTCTTAACCCTGCCATCTGTTGTATTCAAGAGAGTATCTCACATACAATGACACCCACAGGCTAAAAGTAAAAACGTAGAGTAAGATGTACCATACATGCAGAAAACACACAAAAAAGCAGGAGTTGCTAATGTTATATCAGATAAAGCAAACTTTAAACCAGTAAAAATTAATAACCACGAAGGACATTGCTTGATGATAAAGGATACAAATCAATAAGAAGCTTTAACTATTCTAAATATCAATGCACCCAACATTGGAGCACCCAGATTAATAAAACAACTTCTTGCCCTATAAAGACTTAGAAAACCCACACAGTAATTGTAGGGGATTTTAACACCCCCTTACTGTGATAAATAAATCATTGAGACAGAAAACTAACAAAGAAACTTGACTTCAACTTGAGACTTTACCAATTAGATCTAACAAACATCTACAGAACACTCCACCCAATGACCATAGACTACTCATTCTTCTCATTTGCAAACAGACATATTCTAAGATTGATCACCTGTTTGCTCATAAAGAAAGCCTCAATAAATTCAAATCAAATTGAAATCATACCAAGTGCATTCTTAGACCACAGTGCAATGAAAATAGAAATCAATACCTGTTGATTTCCAAGTACTACATTATACTCCCAATACTACACAAATCTCTCAATACTACAGAAATATATGGAAATTAAACAACTTGCTCCTAAATAACTTTTGAGTAAACATTGAAATTAAGGCAAAAATAAAAAAACTTCTATGAAATTAATGAAAACAGCAAAAAACTTACCAAAATCTCTTGGATGCAGCAAAAGCAGTGTTAAGAGGAAAGCTGTAGTCCTTACTGCCTTCATCAAGAAGATAGAAAGGTCTCAAATTAACAGTGTAACTTTGTACCTAAAGGAACTAGAAGAAAGAGCAAATAAACTCCAAACCTAGTAGAAGAAAATAAATAATAAAAACTAGAGAATAACATAATAAAATTGAGATATTCAAAATCTATAAAAAATTAATCAAGAATCTGTTTTTCAAATAAATACATAAAATTGATATACCTCCTATCTGTATTAACAAAGAGAAAGAAAGAGAAGACCCAAATAAAGCCCAATCAGAAATGACAAAGGTGATATTACAACTGATCCCACAAATAATCCTCAGAACACAAATATCCTCAGAGATGACTGTGGACAATTATGCACATAAATTAGAAAATCTAGAGGAAATGAGTAAATTCCTAGAAGCACACAATCTCCCAAGATTGAATAAGGAAGAGGTTGAAACCCCTAACGGGCCAATATCAACCTCTGGAATTGTATCAGTAATAAATACTTGCTAACCAGAATGAAAGCCCTGGTTTAGGTGAATTTACAGCCAAATTCTACCAGATGTATAAAGAAAAAAATGACACCAATTCTACTAATACCATTTCAAAAAAATTGAGGAGGAGGGGCTCCTCCCTAACCCTTCCTATGAAGGCAGCATCAGCTTGACATTAAAATCTGGCAGAGACGCAATGAAAAAAGAAAACTGCAGATGAAAATCCCTCATGAACAGACACAAAAATCCTCAAAAAAAAAAAAATACTAGCAAATTGAATCCAGCAGCACATCAAAAAGTTAATAAAGCACAATCAACTGGACCTTATTCCTGGGATCTGAGGCTGGTTCAACATATACAAATCAATAAACGTGATTCACCACATTAAAAAATTAAACCATGTAATTGTCTCAATAGATTCAGAAAATGATGTGTTAAACTCCAGTATCCCTTCAGAATAAAAACTCTCAAAAAGCTGGGCATCAAAGGAACATACCTGAAAATGACAAAAAGCTATTCTTGACAAACCCACAGACTACATCATACTAAATGAGCGAAAACTCAAACCATTTCCCTTGAGAACTGGAAAAAGACAAGGATGCCTACTCTCATAACCCCTATTCTACATAGTACTAGAAATCCCAGCCAGAGTAGTCAAGCAAGAAAAATAAATAAAGGCCATCAAAACAGGAAAAAAAGTCAAACTATCTCTCTTTGCTGAGGATATTATCCTCTACCTAGAAAATCCTATATTCTGCCTAAAGATTCTTAGAATTGATAATAATTTTAATAAAGTTTCAGGATACAAAATAAATATAGAAAACTCAGTAACATTTTGATACACTAACACTGTCTAGGCTGAGAGTGAAATCAAGAACAGAATCCCACTTACAATAGCCACAAAGCAAATGAGCTATCTAGGAATATAGCTCACCTAGGAGGTATAATCTAAATATAGTTTGTGAATAATTACAGTAAACTTTAAATATTTAATTTTCTCTAATGGAATAGCTTATATATGGCCTTCATTGTTTTTATAAAATGTCTTAATTTGAATTTTTCACATTCTATGCAATAGTTTACAGTTCACTTAAATGCAAATAAAGCATTTTAGACCCTCAGCATCTGATTCTGTGTTGTTGATTCTTTTAAAATAAAATATATGAACTGAGAGAAAGAAATACAATTTTAGTTTTTTAATATTTATTTATTGTATTGAATATTTACATATTCAATGCCTTTAAAAATTATATTCAATATTTTGTTCTTAATTGAAAGCAGCCAATTCCCAACCTTGATTTGTTTTTTTAAAATAATAAATAAGGTTACAAGAAATAATTAGTAAACATCTCTAAAAAGTAAAAAATGGTCAAAATTTGAATTTTATTCTGTTTTAAATGTTATACTTTTAAGAGTTCTAGTAAGATTTAGGATATGGATTTATGATGTGTAAGACATAGACTACATTAATGCATTTGTATGAGAGGCTCCCTATGTGCTCTGGAAACTGACAGTTGAATATCATTATGATCCTTGCCTGCCCTCAAAGAGTTGTGGTTTATTAGAATTATTAGAAGGAGATGTATATGTAAAGTAATGATCCAATGTCTAGCTAAATATATCATTTTCAATAAAATTGGTGTTTTAAAACTCTCATTTGGGCTATATTATTTCTTTATTATTTTCAATCACTTTCAAACATTGCTGCTTCCTGAATGAAATATATTTTTCAGTTGTTTACTATTTTTTATTACTGAATTATAGAAGTCATAGAGAGATTACATGGTTTGGCTCTGTGCTCCCACCCAAATGTCATCTGGAATTGTAATCCCCACATGTCAGAGGAGGAGCCTGATGGGAAATTATAGGATTAAGAGGGTGGTTTTCCCCTTGCTGTTCTTATGATAATGAGTAACTTATCAGGATATCTGATGGTTTAAAAGTGTGGCACATCCTTCTTCACCCACTGGTTCTCTCTTGCCTATGTATAAGATGTTCCTTGCTTCTTCTTTGCCTTCCTATATGATTGTAAGTTTCCTGAGGTCTCCCAAGCCATGTGGAGCTATAAGTCTATTAAGTCTTTTCTTTATAAATGACCCAATATCAGGTAGTTCTTTATAGCAGTGTAATAATGGATTAATAAAAGGGGATTTATTATTTTTGTATTTTCTCTAAAATGATTTTTATCTACCTGCATAACAAGAACATGCATATTTAAAAATGTGGTAAGAGAGTAATGACACATTTAATTTGCATTACATAATATATTCTTTATGCATTGCCTTTAATCTCATTGTGAATTAATTATTTCACTTGAAAAAGTAATACTTTTAAATTGTTATATTTTAAATTCCCTGTGTATATAATTGATTATACTTTTAGATTCAGTATTGACCAGTGGTCATTATGCATTTACTTATAATTGTGTAATGGAAAGTCTTAAGTTAAAAGAGGAAAGTATAACCATCTACTTAGTTCATAAATGCACTTTCAGTTAAAAAATTTTACATATGTATATATTAAAAATATTGTACTATATGTAAACTTTTTTCATATTTTGCCTAAAGCAAAATGCCTTATATCATGATAGTACTTGCATTTCTGACATGATCTATGTTTACTAATTTTGAAGTGACTCTTTTGGGTGAGATTAAAAAGGTTATGAAATATGTCTGCAGTATCCAGGACCTAAATTACAGCAATCACATGCACCAGAAGGAAGATGGGAATAAAGAGAAGGGAAATTGCCTAAATTGCCCATTAGCATTATAAAAAATTAAGCTATTTTATTCCAGAGAATTATCTTGCTCTTGTGGAAAAAATAAATTTTTGAGTTAGACTGACCAGGGCTATATTTGCTTTCTAGCATTTTTTAGATGTGATATCCTGAGAGATCTACTCAAGATTCTTGAGTCATAATTTACTCTGTAGAAAAATGAGAAAAAAAAAAAAAACCTTATAGAGTTTTTCTAAACAAATAGTGAAATGACCTTTATGTTTCCTGGAACCAAAACTATTTTCACATGTTTTTCTGTACTTTAAAAGAAATGTAATCTCATCAGTGTCATAGCTATTATCTACATGTCAGTGACTTTCAGATTAATATGTTTAACTTCATATCTATTTATTATAATTTTCAAAAAGATAAACACAATAATCTTCTGCAAATATGAAATGAACACATGCCAAAGATTCTGTTTAACTCATTAATTAATGGCAAGGTATTGAAATTGACCCAGTAAGCATATGATAAGATAACCACATGTATGTGTTTACATATGTGTACATGGTTGCATGCATTAATATAATATGTAATTTAATTATGAAATGTTAAGATTTCCAGGTTGGAGGGAAAACCTTTTAATATTTTACAGGGCAATGAGCTCTAACTTTTTTTTAATTTCACTAGGCTAAAATTATATTCATATTTACACAATAGCAACAGCAAATGTGTAAGTTAACCACCATCCCTACAGAGTTGGCAGATGGCCTAGTTAATAGAAAGTTAAGGCCAGCACTGGATTAATGGAAGACCAAGTATCTCTTTTTCCCATTTCCAACTTTAGAATAATTTTCCTTACATTTCTTTCATCATATTTTGTGTGTATATATACACACACACATAAGCATGTATAGAGACATACACAAATACAAAATTATATAGAATATATAAATAATTATTTTCACCTAATTGATATTTCCAATTGGCAATCTAGCAGTGTCATCAGTTTTAACAGTTTTGAAACACACAAATGCACTCAACCTGCTCTTTCATAGCTCTGCATATCAGCAAATAATGCCACCTCCTCTCCATGTACCGAAGCCCCAAATCTAAGATGATCTTTGATTCCTAAATTATTGCTTCTTCTTTTATGCCCACAGACTACCATTATCATGTCCTGTTTAGAGCACATAAACCACATTACAATTGTATCCATTTTGTATTATTTTCTATTATTATGCCTTCTATTCTATGGTACCAACATATCTCACACATATTACTGCTGCAACATAGCTCCAAATTTAATTTTTTCCCATTCATTTTCCATGCACATGTCTAAAACATCTAATGGCTGTTATACTTTGATATAAAATAATTACCCTTGCCAACAAGGTTCTATGAACAGGCTCTGAACTAACTTGCCAAGTTCATCTTGTATTATTTCTGCTTCATACTCACTATGCTTCAGCCATTTTGAGATTTTTGGTTTCTAAATTCTCCGAGCTCTTCCCCACCTGAAAAATAGTTAATTCTCTCTTCCCATAATGCTCACATCCAGGATTATCTTCTATTTGTATCTTTGTTTAAATATCATCTCTTAACAGGGCCTTCCTTGACCACTTCCTTTAAGCTATCACTCTCTCATTACTCTCTATTATGTCATGCCACTGTATTTTCTTCAGAACACACACATTTACAGCTTACTTGTTAATTTGTTGGTCTTATTTTGACTGTAATACAAGCTCCATGGGCATAGCTGTCTTGTTTGTCTGATTCAGCACAGCCTCCTCCGTATGGAGACAGGGTCAGGCATGTGGGAAGCTCTCAATACATATTGGTAGAAAGAATGATTGATGGGGAGTTCTGCCAAGATGGCCCAATAGGAAAAGCTCTGGAGTGCAGTGCCCAGCCAGAGCGACACAGAAGGCGAGTGATTGCTGCATTTCCAACCAAAGTAACAGGTTCATTTCAATGGGACTGTTTGGACAGTGAGTGTAGCCCAAGGAGGGCAAACCAAGGCAGGGCGGGGCGCCGCCCCACCCAGGAAGTACAACTGAATGGAGGATAGGGGACTCTTCCCCTCCAGTACTCCGATTCAGACACTGTGCTTCTCCCATGGCTGTTGCAACCCACAGACAAGTAGATCCCTGCAGGGCTGAAAAGCCCCGCGAGTTACTAGCACAGATCTGAGCAGTAGCTTCTGGGGCGCCATGGGTTGTCAGCACAGATCTGGGCAGACGTTTTGACTACTGCTGAGGGTGCATGCAGGACGGAA
The DNA here is from genome assembly GCA_963573385.1 of Cacajao melanocephalus. NCBI lineage: Eukaryota > Metazoa > Chordata > Mammalia > Primates > Pitheciidae > Cacajao > Cacajao melanocephalus. The sequence continues at coordinate 54,626 of CAUYLG010070045.1, forward strand.
CTTTCCACTCCCCAGAAAGAGGGGGAGCTGAAAGTAGGGAGACAGGTGATAGGCTTGGCAGGTCCTACTCCCACAAAGACCAGCAAACTGCAACCCTCTGGCTTGAGAGTTTCACAGCCAGCATATCCGTTTGAGTTTGACCTGGGGCAATCAAGCTTGGTGGGGGGAAGGGCGTCTGCCCTTCTGATCCTACCTGTGTAAACAAAAGCCAGAGGAAACTTACACAGCAGCTGGAGTGAGCCTGTGGCAACCCAGCAGTACCTCTGTAGGCAGACAAGGGACGGACTGCCACCTCAAGCAACTCTCTCTGCATAACCAAAAAGACTCCACATACATGAGAGCTCTGACTGACAACTGACAGGTACCCTTCTGGGATGAAGCTACCAGAGGAAAGATCAGGCAGCAATACTTGCTGTTCTGCAGCCCCCACAGGTGATTCCCAGGCGAGCAAGGTCTGGAGTGGACCTCCAGCAGTCCTATAGCAGAGGGGCCTGACTGTTAGAAGGAAAACTGAAAAACAAAAAGAAATAGCTTCAACATCAACAAAAAGGACATCTACTCAGAAACCCCATCTGAAATCACCAACTTCAAAGATCAAGGGTAGATAAATCCAAGAAGATTGGAAGAAACCAGTCAAAAAGGATGAAATCATCAAAGACCAGAATGCCTGTCCTCCTCCAAGGGATCACAACTCCTCACCAACAAGGGAACAAAACAGGATGGGGAATGAATTTGATGAATTGACAGAAGCAGGCTTCAGTCGGTGGATAATATCAAACTACTGTGAGCTAAAGGAACATTTTCTAATCCAATGCAAAGAAACTACAAACCTTGAAAAAGGGTTAAATGAAATGCTAACTAGTATAACCAGCTTGGAGAAGAACATAAATAACTTGATGGAGCTGAAAAACACAGCATGAGAACTTCCCAAAGCATACACAAGTTTGAATAGCCAACTCAATCAAGCAGAAGAAAGGATATCAGAGATTGAAGATCAACTCAATGAAGTGACACAAGAAGGCAAGATGAGAGAAAAAAGAGTGAAAATAAATGAGGAAAGCCTCCAAGAAATATGGGATTATGTGAAAAGACCTAATCTACACTTGATCAGTGTACCTGAATGTGATGGGGAGAATGAATCCAAGCTGGAAAACACTTTTCAGGATATTATCCAGGAGAACTTCCCCAGCCTAACAAGGTGGGCCAACATCCAAATACAGGAAATACAGAGAACACCACAAAGATATTCCTCAAGAAGAGCAACCCCAAAGCACATAATCATCAGATTCACCAGGGTTGAAAGGAAGGAAAAAATGCTTAGGGCAACCAGAGCGAAAGGTCGGGTCACCCACAAAACGAAGCCCATCAGACTCACAGCAGACCTCTAGGCAGAAACCCTACAAGCCAGAGGAGAGTGGGGGTTAATATTCAACATCCTTAAAGAAAAGAACTTTCAACCCAGAATTTCATATCCAGCCAAACTAAGTTTCATAAGTGAAGGAGAAATAAAATCATTTACGGACAAGAAATTGCAGAGAGATTTTGTCATCACCAGAACTGCCTTAAAAGGGCTCCTGAAAGAAACACTAAACATGGAAAGGAAGAACCAGTACCAGCCACTGCAAAAATGTACCCAATGGTAAAGACCAATGACACAATGAAGAAACTGTGTCAACTAACGGGCAAAACAACCAGCCAGTAACAAAATGGCAGGATCAGATTCACACATAACAATATTAATGTTAAATGTTAGTGGCCTAAATGCACCAATCAAAAGACACAGCCTGGCAAACTGGAAAGAAAGTCAAGATCCATTGGTGTGCTGTATTCAAGAGACCCATCTCATGTGCAAAGACACACATAGACTCAAAATAAAGGGATAGAAGAAGATTTACCAAACAAATGGAGAGCAAAAAAAAGCAGTGGTTGCAATCCTAGTCTCTGATAAAATGGACTTTAAACCAACAAAGATCAAAAGAGAGAAAGAAGGGCATTACATAATGGTAAAAGGATAAATGCAACAAGAAGAGCTAACTATCCCAAATATATATATGCACCCAATACAGGAGCACCCGGATACATAAAGCAAGTTCTTAATGACCTACAAAGAGACAGACTCCCACACAATAATAGTGGGAGACTTTAACACTCCACTGTCAATATTAGAGAGATCAACAAGACAGAAAATCAACAAGGATATCCAGGACTTGAATTCAGATCTGGACCAAGAGGACCTAATAGACATCTACAGAACTCTCCACCCCAAATCCACAGAATATACATTGTTCTCAGCACCACATCACACTGACACAAAACTGACCTTATAATTGGAAGTAAATTACTCCGCAGCAAATGCAAAAGAACAGAAATCATGACAAACAGTTCCTCAGACCACAGTGCAATCAAATTAGAGCTAAGGATTAAGAAACCCCCTGAACACCACACACCTACATGGAACTAAACAACTTGCTCCTGAATGATGACTGGATAAACAATGAAATGAATGTAGAAAAAAGATGTTCTTCAAAACCAATGAGAATGAAGGCATAACTTACAAGAATCTCTGGGACACATTTAAAGCAGTACCTAGAGGGAAATTTATAGCAATAAATGCCCATATAAGAAGTGAGGAAAGATCTAAAATCAACACCCTATCATCAAAATCGAAAGAGGTAAGGAGCAAGATCAAACAAATTCTAAAGCTAGCAGAAGACAAGAAATAACTAAGATCAGAGCAGAACTGAAGGAGATTGAGACACAAAAATATCCTTCAAAAAATTAATAAATCCAGGATCCGGTTTTTTGAAAAGATCAACAAAATAGACCACTAGTGAAACTAATAAAAAAGAAAATAGAGAAGCTTTGAATAGATGCAATAAAAAATGATAAAGGGGATATCAGCACTGTTTCCACAGAAATACAAACTACGATCAGAGATTACTACAAACAACTCTATGCACATAAACCAGTAAATCTGGAAGAAATGGATAAACTCCTGGACACATACACCCTCCCAAGACTAAACCAGTAAGAAGTTGACTCCCTGAATATACAAATAACAAGATTTGAAGTTGAGACAGCAATTAATAACCTACCAACCAAAAAAAATCCAAGCCCAGACGGGTTCACAGCCAAATTCTACCAGACGTACAAAGAGGAGCTAGTACCATTCCTTCTGAGGTACCAAAAAGAGGAAATGCTCTCTAACTCATTTTATGAGACTAACATCATCCTGATACCAAAACCTGGCAGAGACACAACTAAAAAAGAAAACGTTAGGCCAATATCCATGAGGAACATCGATGAAAAACCTTCAATAAAATACTAGCAAACCAAATGCAACAGCACATCAAAAAGCTTATCCATCACGATCAAGTAGGCTTCATCCCAGGGATGCAAGGCTGGTTCAACATAAGCAAATCTATAAACAAATCTATCACATAAACAGAACCAAAGACAAAAACCACATGATCATCTCAATAGATGCAGAGAAGGCCTTCAACAAAATTCTACAGCTCTTTATGGTAAAAACTGTCAATAAACTGGGTATCGATGGAACGTATCTCAAAATAATAAAAGCTATTTATGAAAAACCCACAGCCAACATCATACTAAACAGACAAAAACTGAAATCATTCCCTTTGAAAACTGGCACTTGATGAGGATTCCCTCTCTCACCATTCCTATTCAATATAATATTGGAAGTTTTAGCCAGAGCAATCAGGCAAGTGAGAGTGACAGCTCAGGAAGGCAGTCTCAGGGAGTTCTGGCAAAACGTTTTTGTACGAACAGTATTGCTGAACTTGACAGATGTGAGCATGGTGTCAGGTGTGGGACCAGGAAGGCAGACTGAATCACATTAGTCAGGGTACCAAACTGGGACGTCTGGCCCACAGCCTTGAATTGTGATATGGGAATTTGAAGAAAACAAGATTAAAAAATAGCCTTAGTGATAGGAACAATATAAGGCTCTGCCTTAGGAACCAGGGCATTAAAGCATAAATGAGAGCATAAGCCACGACTATGAGACATGGTCAATTTTGAAAGAGCCACCTGGATTACTGAAATTGGTCAGTCAGAAGAGTAATTAAAACAGGTTATTTTAAAAGATTTTAATTAGGTTACAAGATTTTATTTTAATAAAATATACGGTTGTGTTCATTCACTAATCTTTTCACATAGTGTCAATATTCTTTTTTTTTTCCATTGTGTGTTCTGGGGCACTGATTTGACTCCCATTTTATAATTTCAGGCAGAAAAGGGTTAACTCAGCAGTCTTGGTTGCTTAAAAACTGAACATTCCAAAGAAAGATCTGTCTTTAGCATTGGTCCTTGGTCGAATCTTAGGAAATAATCTCTGAAAACTTGGAATATACTACGTGATAAGAATATTTTTATATATCTGGGGTCTTGGGACATGCTTTACTAGTCTGGCCAGTATGGGTTATGCTAAGAATGTGATTTATGGTGAATGCCTGTTTTTGCTCTGAGGAAGGGTGGATTCTGAGTAGCTGAGTTCAAATGCACCAGCATTGCATGCTTGCATTACTGACCCCCAATAAAAACCCTGGATGCCAAAACTTGAGTGAGCTTCTCTGTTTAGTAGCACTTATCATGTGCTGTTACCCATCATTTCTGGGAGGATTAAATGCATCACCATGAGACTCCACTGGGAGAGGACCCCTGGGGTGGTTTCCATCTTGGACTTCCTTCCTTGCACCTTTCCCTTTGTTGATTTTAATTTGTGTCTTCTCTGTGATAAACCATAAATATAGGAGATTTCTGAGTCCTGTGAGATTTTTAAGCACATTATGGAGCCTGAAATTATCTTGAGGACTTCCAACAGTTTCCTATTTAAACCACCGCATACTGCACCATCCATTATTTCCAGGTTTTGTCTCTTTGAAGAAAGAACACTTAATAGGACTTGGAATCTGACTGCAGAGTCTTTCCAAATTTTATAATTTTTGAATTAAAGGAAAAATTCAGCTTGCAAAAACATATATGAGAACTAACACAAGTTATTTTTGGTGGGCATAAGAGTACTAAAGGGAGTGGAAGTGCAGGGACACTTCCTGAATAATAACTAAGACTTATTGAACGTGTATTATTTGCCAGGCAGTATTGTATGCCCTTATGTGTTTAAAACCATTTAATACTCAATTATGTCATTTAGATCAGGAGTCCCTAACCCCTGGGCCACGGACTGGTACCCTGGCCTGTTAGGAACCAGGCCACACAGCCAGATGTGAGTGGTGCGTAGTGAGCTTTACTATCTGAACTCTATGTCTTGTAAGATCAGTAGGGGCGTTAGATTCTCACAGGAGGGAGAACCCTATTGTAAACTGCCCCTGAGACGGATTTAGGTTGTGTACTTCTTATGAGAATCTAACAAATGCCTGATGATCTGAGGTGAAATAGTTTCATCCTGAAACCAAATTCCACTTAGCTGCTGCCCAGTCTGTGGAAAAAGTGTCTCCCAAGAAACCAGTCCCTCGTGCCAAAAAGTTGGGCACCACTGATTTAGATGTCTGCACAAATACAGTGAAATGAATATCTAATAGTAAAGTATGATAATTCAAGAAAGAAATTTGAGTTTTTAATTTACCTTTTTATCTACTTTTCCTAACATACTGTCTTTAATTTATGAATGACATAAATTTTCTCTTTATTGAGAACCATGGTAGTTCTTCATAATGCTGTCTTTAAAGATAAATTTTCATACAGATATTTCAAATAACTATAAATCATGTTTTGGATGAATATAACATGAGACCCCTGTTGAAGAATTATGTTCTAAGATATCAACTCACAAAGAGTATCTACTTTAGATAATTTCTTTACAGCTTTCTTTTCAGTTAAGATTTGTAATGAAAATTTAGATTTTGTGCTTTTTACTCTTTCATAGCTATGTAATGCTAAATGTTACCAGACACTGTATAAAATGTGAGAGAAGAGGGCAATGTCCTGCTCTGAGATGCTTCTAATTTGTCTTAAGTGAACGTTATAACAATGAACTCACCTCAAAAAGAAATTTCATAAGAAAATTTACTTTTAAATTTAACTTTTAAATGTAAACTTCAGTTACATAAGTCAAAATGAAGTAGATAATTTTTCTATTTTGATTGATCTTGAAATGACATAGCTATGACACATTGGTCTTCTTTAATATTATAATTTTAAAATAAGGATTTATGAGGAATAGCTTTTGTTTCAGATGGAAACACAATTAAATATATGAATGCCACTCATTTTAACATTAAATACTAGCATGTTGTTATTGTGGAGTATGAAAAAAGTTTAAAAGTGAACATTTTTATGAAAAATGAAAATAAACATTTTAATATTAATGTAAAAGCTTTAAAATATTTATCAGATTGTATTTAGCATCAAAAATTCATTCTTCAATTTCTAACCTATAAGAAATTTTAGAGTCAGCACCAGAAATAAGAATTTAAAATGTCATTTGTGGACCCTCCCACTGATATATCATATTGGGGCTAAACTTTTATTTTCTTTTCAATAATTGTTCATAAAATTAAAAGGGGGGTACAGCAGTGCTTGAGGAGAGATATAAAAATCCAACATTAATTTTATTCAGATGAGATGATTTGTATGCAAGCTGATCAGGCTACAAGCTTATCTCATTATGAGCTCAAGGCTCTGAGCGTTTCATCATTTCTCCGATGCCATTAAGTTTAATAATATGACTGCCTATATTGTGTATTAAAAATGTGTGTCTATTCTGCAATTCTGTATGATGGTGAAGTGTTTGTGAATATTTATTACTTTGTCTTTAGTGCTCTCTACTTTAGACTAAAAAGCAAAGTTAATTGCCTATACTGCTCTGATTGCATTGTTTAGAGAATGTTCTCTCCTCTTTCTGTTCAGTTGCAAAGATATTAGTAAGATGAAGATTTTTTGACATGCAATAATTGGCATGAGAAAATTTGCACAGACATAGAATTGCACACCAAATTAAAACACAGTAGGTACACTTGGTCTCTGGCAAGGTCAGTTAGCTCTATGCCCTTCTCTCTAAGAATGTAAGTGGCTAATCAGGCTAATTTTAACAGTTGCAGAGATAGTTTTGCATATGCAATTTGTTTCAAGAAATTATGATAAGCATACAATTTTTTAACTGTTATTTTAAGTTCAGGGTTTATTACACAGGTAAAGTACAGGTTTGTTGCACAGGTAAAGTTGTATTATGGAGGCTTGTACAGATTATTTCATCACCCAGGTATTTCATTATGGTACTAGGCTTAATGATGCCTAGTTCTTGCTCTCCTTCCACTTTCCAAGGATCACAACTTTTATGTAACAGCAAAAGGAGTATTTGCAAGAAGTCTTTCAAAATGCACCGTTTAATTAGTCATTCACTATATTATTCTTTCAAAATCAGTAGTTCTGCATGAAATGCTTCAATATGGATGTTGTAGTTTTTTTAATATATTATTTAGTTTCTGTTCTTCAAATTTTTCTCTCTTCTTTGTTTTGCTCTCGCTGGAACTCAGCAAATATTTTGTTTGTAAATAAAGTTCTGAAATCAAGAGGCCCGGAATTTAACCTTAGTTTTGTCTCTCAAATATTGTCTTAGAGAGACCACTTTATTTTCTGTATGTGTTTTTATACTGTTTAAATAATGGGTTCCTTACCTATATATCATCATCTACAGTGTCTTCTCTGTAAGTTACTAACATTAGTGTAAACATATACAATTATACTACTGATTTATGGCCTTAAATATAAAACCTTTCACTCAATATGATTTCCATCTTTTCCCCTTCACTAGTAATTCATCAGACTATAGCAATTTGCCCAACTTTAAAGGAGAGCCAACTTTTCTTCTGTAAACATCTCCAATGCTCCACTCAAATTAGGATTATACTTCATCCTTCCAGACATATGTTATTTAGGAGGAAAAAACTATTCTAACTCATAGAAAAGATTGTACAATTAAAAAATTTAATAGATTTTTGCTGTCTTATTTCTTGACTTTTCCCTCATCTCATCTAGTCTTAGAAAACCCAATCCACCTTTGTAAGACATATACGGATCCAACACATTCAGGCTCTTCTAGTTGAAAACCAATAAATAAAAATCATAAATACACACACACACACATATTTCATAATTGTATGTGTGCGACATCTTTTGCTAGACATTATAAAAACAAGAAATAATCCATCCAATGTTACTTAGATGGTCTGTTATTTAGTCTGATGAATGTTGTGCAGTAGAAATACTTCCAAACTTTACAGAGTAGGTGAAGTTTAAGATATGTAGGAAATTGCCAGGTGTGGAAAAAGTAAGGATACCAATAAATGAACATGAAAGTACATATTATAATCTAGAAAACAATGAGAGAATTATAATGTATAAAACAAATATTAAATCAGTAGATTGTTATCCAGTTGTAAAGGATTTGAATCTCGATGATGTAACCATTACATTTTACTGATTACTATTGAGAAGACACCAAATTTTTAATTAATGATTAAACTAATATTATAAAATTCATGGGAAGAGAAGATTTCAAGAAATAGGAAAAACTAAAAATTATCCAGGGCTGCAGTGTCTAGAATGAAGACCTTGAAAAGGCCACTGGATTGGATAACTTGCAACCTCTTAGAGAGATTTAAATAGAATAAGAGAACACAGAACAGAAACCAATAGATAACATTCTATTAAAAATAATTTCAAAATTACTTTCCAATTATCAATCCAGGGAAGTGAATGGAAGAAGAAAAAGCAGGAGGACTAATGTAAAAAAGAAAATAAGATGAAGATTCTTATTTTCCTCAGAGAACGGTGTCCATGTCTCCTAACTAACTGAATAAACTGATATATGTTGAAGTGAAAACACGATGGGACATGTGGATTCCCTCAAGAATGCAAAGATGTTCATTTTACCTGTGGTCTTAGCACAGAATAACCTGCCAGCCATAATTAGAATATACATGTAAGAAGATAAGTGGATTTTACCACTACTCTCTAGTAGGAAAACTCATAGACCTTGGTTTCAGGTCTTCAGATCATAGAAAACAAAGTAAGGAAATGTTTATTTAGATATTGCTACGCTGTTAAAATTTGATAATATTATTCTTCTATGTTTCCAATCAAAAGGAATGTCTGCAGCATGTTTTTAATGTTCCCCCAAAATGTCTTTGGCTTTTTTCATTCATAATTGTATTATTTAATCTGCTAAATTTTTTTTGTATAAATACTTTTCCCACCTAGCAGAAAAAACCTGTTATGCAAACTGTGATTGTAGCAGTGTTCCCCTAGGGTATAACATTAGAAAGAGTTTCTTTGTTATGAAGGATACCTGGAGAAGCTCTATATTTGCCTGAGCAAAATCTTTCTATTCCTTCTTTTTATAAGTCTAAAATAATTTTCATTCTTTTTTACATCAGTGTCTTGAGAAGTGATCAAACAAAATAGGTAAAGTAGATAAATGACTACCAAATTAGCACAAATCCCACCTCACCAACTTTTCTGTGATTATTAGATCAGCCCAAATATAAACATATTTAATTTCCTGACATGATAATCCATAATAAAACACAATATCTACAGATAATCAGAACACCTGATTATCTCAGGAACATGGATGTTTTCACAACATTAAAATATAATTAGGTCTGGCTTTGGCCAAATTTAGGAGAAAGGTTTTAGAATCTGCTACTCTGTAATTAACATCTAATTGTTGATAATTGTGTTGTTTAGTCTTGTGCACAACCCAATTTATTTCTTTTTGCACAAGGTCCCATACCAATTATACTCTGGCCAGAACTGTTAAGGCTATCAACAAATTAAATACTGATTGCTAGAACTGCATGAAAATGGTCTCCTACCAATTTGCATAAAGTAGGCTCCTAAGCCAAAAAAAGCAAGTCTGTGTTGAATGTTGGATCTCCCATTTCGTTTCTAATTATCTACTAATGGTTAGCCAGGCCAGAATTTAACTCAGAAGCTAGAGATGGATAGCGATATAAGTTTTAGAGATCTATTTCTTATTATGTTTAAAATATTTAGACACCATTTAAAAGTTGTATAGCCTGAAAGAAAACTTAGCAAGGTTTTACATTTAAACAGCTTTTTGTTCCTGCAGTTGCTTTTGATTTACTTTGGTGCAGCAGAGTTCAGGCTTTAATATTTTTTTGGTTTTGTTTTGTTTTTCTGCAAAATAGCCACTTGGTGCAAGCTGACGCAATGTAAAATGAAGAACATGCATTGAAAATGCTTACTCTCTTATTGATAAAATATTTCTTCTCATAAAAGCCCTCCTAAAAATTGAAAATAATTTAAATTCTTGAAGGACTGATTTTATAGTATAACATATGAGTGTTTTTCACATTCTTCCTGCAGTGAATACTTAAATAACTTTGAACATAGAAATTAAAACATAAAATCTCTTGTAAAACCTCACTATAATGATAATTATGCTACATTAGCCTATCACATACAATGAAGATATGTACTGAAAATATGTTACACATTACAGTGTTGATGTATAACACTGAGATCCTGATAAAATGAATCCTCAGAGTGAAAGTATTTGGGGTTATAATTCATGGAAACAATAGCTTTTAGTGTTCTGCACGATATCGTAAGAGTGGCAATGTTGTGATGAAATGTAATGTATAATCCCCTTGGTCACATACACCATTTTTTTTCTGACCTGAAGAATAATGTGTCTCTATTTTAATAATAGTGCTATGATTCTTAGCATTCTATAGTAAATAGTTATAAGACCTGTACTTGAGGGTATAACTAGCAATGTTGTTTCAATTAGGAGAAGCCATCAGCATTTTCACTGCATATAGCTTTCCTGGTAAAAGAAATATTTTACTTAATAAAATAAAGAATATTTATTAACATGGCCAACAGCAACTTCATATTAAAGTTGAAATGAAAAATATTAATTTTAAGGCTTGATATGAGACCAAGATATATAAAGAGGTTATATCCAGGCTTATATAAAACATGTAAAGTACATGAAAGGTCTTCTCTGTCTTCTCTGTTGACATTTGTCCTAGTGGTCTCTCCTGGATGCCCAGGCACCTAGTGGCTCCTTCTTCAGCAAACCCCACACTTGAACTTCATTGTGTATATCATCCCTGTGACTAGAATTTATTTAACACATATTATGTGCTAGGCACTGTGCTAGGGGCTGACATAACAAAGGCTAAATCAACATTATTCCCAACCTAGAAAATAATGCCATAGAAATGAGGCACCTAAATCACTTACTAGCCTATGTTCTTTTTTATTTCTCTAACCTCCGCATATTAGTTTCTATTGCCTTCATGTGCTGGGTTCAACAATATCTACAACCTGCTAAAATAGTATGTTTAGTATTCAGGGTTTCTGATTAAAAACACCTTTTACTTCTTTCTCTTCTTCTTAATTCTAATTTCTGCCACTCAAGTTTTCAAGAATCTGTGTTTTATTGGCATATCCTGGATGGGTTTTTTGGTTCTTCTCTTTAACACATTGAAGCTAATAAAGTAAACCAAAATAAAAATATCATAATAGCAAAGAAACTTAAATATCTGAAGTCCTGTTTTTCAGTTGAGAAAGGTTAAACTTTTCCCAAAAATACCCTAAGTGTAAATTTTCCCTTTATTTCCAGTTAGTTACTCTTTTATTTTCCCATAGCAAGCTATCTATACGTGTATTACATTGTCATAGCCTGTTGTTTAGGACTTTCACACTTTTTCTGCATGACAAACTCCTCTAAATCAGTAAGGCAGACATACTTCTGGGTAGTAATAAATTAAATGTAAATTGGTTTCGTCCAGGGAAAATTTCATCTTTAAGCCATGCTATGAAAGCAGGTGTGATTTTTATGAAAGATTTGTTGCTCAGTGGAGATGATTCTGAAGCTTTGACAACTTACGACTTGCTGTGTCATCTGGCTTCACTATGTAGAAATTTGGGGAATCTCAGGTAAAAATTGGTTCCCCTCAGGCATGGGATTCACTGCTATATAAAATACCATAAACTGGCTGGCTTAACCCACAGAAGTTTCTTACAGTTCTCTGGAGGCTGGAAAGGCCGTGATCAATGTGCCAACAAATTTAGTTTCTGGTAAGGGCTGTGTTTCTGGCTCATAGACAATCACTCTTTTGCACTGTTCTTACATAGATTTCATTTGTGGGTGTGTGAAGAAAATAAGCCAATTGTCTGGAGTCTCTTCTTATAAGGAGACATTAATCCTTTTGAATCAGGTCCCCACATTTCTGACCTCATATAACATAATTACCTCCTTATAAGCCCTGACACCAAATACAGTTGCATTGGTGGTTGGAGGTTCAACATATGAATTTTGAGAGGGACACAATTCAATCCACTGTAATATATTTTGGTTATAAAGAAGAAAAACCCAATTTAAGTCTCAATAACCCCCAACCCTCTACACACACACACACACACACACACACACACACACACACACACAGATAGAATGGACCACAATGCCTCTCTCCATCCTTACCTACGTACTTATTGTAACCACCAATGTCTAAATATATCATATAAATACATAAACAATCCCCTACTATATATTCAGCTGTAAAGAATTAGATTTTGCACAGAACTACAGCTATAAAAAAGAGAGAAAGCAGGATTGGCATATACAGAGATATTTCCTAGTAGCTGATGGCTGAGATTACAGATAATAGATTTTGATGTGAAATATCTCATTTGGTCATTGCTAAATTTGACAAGAAAATAAGCAACTCAGAGATCTGAGTTCTTACCTCACTTTAATTACATGAAAATAAACATGGGTACACTGATCTCTTGACAAGGAAGAAAACGGAATTGAACAGCTCTTCAGAACTAGGCAGGAGGCTCCATCTTTAACTTGCACATGTGTGCTATATTGGCTTGATTTTCATCTCTGTGTGTGGCCTCACTTTCTCTCCTGACATCCACATGACCACCTTCATATTTACATCAGCTAAATTCTGGGCATAAACCATAGGTCTAAGTAGCTAAACCTGAATTTCAATGCTCAGTTTTCAAGAGAGAATCAGAGTTGCTTAACTGAAGTCAGATGTTTGTCCTTTGCAGGACTGACTAAAGCCAGGGGAATCACTAATAAAGTTCATGAGGCTTCCTTAGAATCCCTGTTTCTGCATGTTAGTGTTGTTTGGATCCTAACATAAGACCACAGCCCTGTAAGAAAGGGACACTAACTCTCCTAATAAAGGAAGCAAATTCTGACATCAAGCTTACACTGACATGAAGTGAAAGGCTTCACTTTGTTGGGTCTCTTCTTGGCCTATGAGATTAGAGATATTTCTAGTCCCTGACACCACCAGGAATAGTCTTAGTGGGTATAAATTGCACTTGAATTGTATAATCTACAGGAGTTAAATTATATACTTTTAGTTATGAGATACTCACTACCTCTGAAACTTAAATAGCTTTTTTTCTTTATGACTAAAAAGCTAAACTTGAACATTAGGTATAGCTCGTAATTGGTTAATAGCATTTTATATTTCAGCTTTGAAACATAGAGGTCATTCAAAGAAAAGACTGCAAAACCCTTTCTGTACAGCTAATGGAAAATGTTCAGTTTAAAGCTGGCCCATAAAATTTTAAGGGAAATTGTCATTCATAGCTGATAACAGCCATGGTCCTTACTGTTTTATGCCTAGACACACAAAAAGATTTATGTGGTAAAAGGCTTATAATTAATTTAAAATCAAGAACTTCTTCTTCTAAATTTTCCAGTGTTTAATTTTGTATTTCATTTTCAGCTGAGTTGTTTTGAAAAAAAAAATGGATCTGAGCAACTATTTATTTATATTTCAACTTAAATTGAATTCACTTTATTTTATTGATAATTACTTGAGAAACTTGTCACTGTTAAATTTGTGTCTTTCTAAGAATTATGTGCATTGTAAAAATTTCTCTACTGTGTGTGTTAACTTTTGCTGTCTACAAATCACCACCAAATCTCAGAGGCATTCAAAAAGAAGTATTTACCTGTGAATTTGTCAATCAGATGGTATTTGGTTTATCTACACTTGTCACATGTGACATTTATTCTTCAGAGACCAGCAAGCTAGCTCAACCACGTTCCTCTCATGGTTCCAATGGAAGGAAATAAAGTACACCTCAAAGGACAAGCACATTTCATATTTATTGTGTCATTTTACCCAGCACATTCCATTGGCCATAGAAGAGCATGGCCTCAATGCCACAGAAAAGCATACCACTCACTTGGAAGTTGGGTGAATTCAAAGTAAAAGAATAGCATAACTATTGGTTGAGGAAAAGTCTATCCCTTCTAGAATAAAAATTAACATACAGCGTAATGTGTATGTGTTGGGGGGATTAGTCATTCTCATTCAACATGTAAAATGAACACTGACTATTTGTCAAGTACTTTCTAGTTGCTCTAAATAAATTTGTGAACAACACAGAACAAAAAACTGCAATTAAACCCATTAAACATGAAGATTAGTAGGGGACACATTTTATTTTTTATTTTTTTATTATATTTAGGTTCTGGGATACATATGCAGAATGTACAAGTGTGTTACATAGGTGTGCATGTGCCATGGTGGTTTGCTGTAACTATCAACCCATCATCTACATTAGATATTTCTCCAATATTATCCTCCTCCTATCTCCCAGGCCCTAGTGTGTGATGTTCCCCTCCCTGTGTTCATGTGTTCTCATCGTTCAACTCCCACTTATGAGTGAGAATATGCAGTATTTGGTTCTCTGTTCCTGTGTTAGTTTGCTGAGAATGATGGTCTCCAGCCTCATCCGCATCCTTGCAAAGTACATGGGGGCACATTTTCAACCACAATGTTTCATTTTTTTTTTAGATAAATGCTATATTTTGAAATGTATAATTACAGCAGCATGAGGGGCGTTCATCAATTCTGAAGAGTCCAGAAAACCTTTCTTGCTCTAATGATATTTAACATAAGACTAAAAGAGAAAAGTTAATCAGAGGAGCAGGTGGAATTAAAGAGTTCCAGGAAGAAGTTTATCATATGAAGACCTTGGGGCAGAATAAAGAAGAAACTTAAGGCCAGTATAGAGATAGAGGGCAAGAAGAATGATATAAAATACTAAATGAGGGAGAGGTCAGGGCAAAAAGAATCCTTTGACAATGTTAAACTTTTAGAATTTATTTTAGGATCATTGAGAAACCATTAAAGGCTTTTAGAGAAGGTTTGGGTGACTTAATCAGATTTGTATTTGTAAAAGGTCATAGTAACTGCTGGATGAGGAATGGATTAGTCTTAATGCAAATGCAGAGCAGCTAAATTTCTCATGCAATGCAGGTAGGATTATGAATATAAAATTGGTACGAATGCTGTGGAAAATTATTTGGCATTGTCTAGTAAAGCTTAAGTCATATCCTCAAAGAACCATTTTTTTCTATTTTTAAGTGTTTGAAGAAACTCTTACATTTGTGTATTAGAAAGCATATATCAAAATTTTCATCCAAATGCCCTTTATAAATGTAAATTAATTAATGGTTTATGTTAGTTATTAAGTTAATATTAGTTAAGTATTTAAAACATGTAGGAAAAATAAGCAATATATTTTAGGGATACAGACATAAATGATAAAATTTTAAGGAAATCATGAGAATGACTGATGAAACTAAAAGTCACAAAAATGGTCATGTCTGAGGAAAGACAAAATAGAACAGGATCACAGAGAAGCACCCAGGGTGTTTCTTAAGCTACTGGATAAATCAGTATTTCAGCATGTTAGTCTTATCTTTTATGGCCTTTAATGATTTTTATAATTTCTAAATACTTAATAAAACACTATAAAGCACATCATTGAAGGAGAGATTAGATGCAAAGAAAATATCTTGAAAATTATTAGAACAATTCAGTAGAAATATAGTTAATTACTCTAGGGTGGGGCAAACGAGATGGAGGAAAGTCATGAGGACCCAGCAAGATGACCTTGCCAGAGACTCTGAAGGACTCAGCATTTTCCCCTGTGGGCTTTCACACATGATCTTCTAGCTGTTCCTCCCCACATCCTCTTGCACATGACATTATTGTCTAACTGTTCCTCTCCAACCCTCTTGATATAAGCCAGGTTGTCTGTAACTGCTAATTTATAAGGAAAATTCCTCTCTTCCTTAGTCCAAAACAACTTTCTACTCTCCTCCTCCAAGTCTGAATGCCCAATTATGCTAACAGTTCTCTTGTTAATTTTCCTCCATAGTACGAGTATCTAATATAGAGATGATATATACTAGGATATAACATACATATGTTATATGCAATGGGAGTTGAGCTAGATCATTAAGATGCATTGAGTTTGAGTTGCCTGATATCCATGTGGGAATCCTGAGTAGGCAGTTAGGTATATTGTCTAAATCTGAGAAGAAAGTATAGGGTAGTGAAAAAAACAAAAGTGACTGTAACATTAGCCATAAGGATAGGAAAAATGGCCTAGGGAGGATTTATAGAGTGCAATGAGAAAAGAGTCTGAGTTTGCCTGTTGAAGAACTGAGGAATTTATATGTTGAATGAAGAAGGAAAAGTTGGCAGTGGGGAGCAAGAAAGAGGAGACAGGCAGGATAAGGGAAATAGGACAGAGTGAGGTATTAGGACATGTCTTCAGAAGCAGACCATTCAGATTGTGATTCATGTTCTGTTGATTTATTAGAAAAGTATTCCTGGAGAAACTGGTAAGGGAATAGGGAAGAGGAAAAAACCATGTCAATATGTGATTATTGGGAAAATCTCAATGGTAGCCTGCTTCCTTAGGCAAGACCTGAAGGGTAAAATGCTCCTCAGAATTTTTCCCGACTCCATGCAAATGAGCTGAACCTTTGTACTCTCACAAGTATTTGCTGAAGTCAGCTCCATGTGGTTATTGGCTCCCACTTACTGTCTGTTTGTGCAAATGGGTCACAGTTACCTGTAGGCAGTTCTTAATTATTTTTTTTTGAGACAGAGCCTTGCTCAGTCGCCAAGGCTGGAGTGCAGTGGCGCTATCTCATCTCACTGCAACCTGCACCTCCTAGGTTCAAGCGATTCTCTTGCCTCAGCCTCCAGAGTAGCTGGGACTACAGGTGCATGCCACCACAGTCAGCTAATGTTTGTATTTTTAGTAGTGAAGAGATTTCACCATGTTGGCCAGGATGGTCTCAAACTCCTAACCTCAGGTGATCCACCCACCATGGCCTCCCAAAATGCTGGGATTATAGGCATGAGCCACCGTTCTCCACTGGCAGTCCTTAAAATTTAATTGCAAATGCAGGAAGTTAGAAAGAAGTTTCACAGGAGTGGGGGTATAGGTAAGCAGACATGATCAAAGTAATCAGAGGAAATCTGGCCACAGCACCTACACATGTCTGCAAAATATGACATCACAGAATCCAAAGAGAGTTCCTAGACATGGTCAATTTTGCTAAATACTTTTCTTGAGAGTATAAGGTGCATAAAGGACTGATGAGAATTTATTGGCCGGACACAGTGGTTCACACCTGTAATCCCAGCACTTTAAGAAGCTGAGGTGGGTGGATCACCTGAGATTGAGAGTTCAAGACCAGCTTGACTAACATGGAGAAACTCCGTCTCTACTAAAAATACAAAATTAGCTGGGTGTGGTAGTGCATGCCTGTAATCCCAGCTACTCAGGAGGCTGAGAAAGGACAACTGCTTGAACCCAGGAGCCAGAAGTTGCGGTGAGCAAAGATCGCACCTTTGCACTCCAGCCTGGGCAACAAAAATGAAACTCAGTTTCAAAAAAAAAAAAAAGATTATTAGATTTAGTCAAAGGGCTTGTTTAAAGTTAGGACTTATTATATAAGATGTAATGTTTTATAAGGAGCTTGGACTTTAGGCAGTAAGAGTCACTGAATGGTTTTAAGAAGAAGCCTGACAAAGTCACATACACAATTATCTCAATAAGGTTAGTAGAAAGACAAATGAGGATATTTAATTGAAGCTTAGGAAAATATATTGGAAGCTCTTGCAAAAGTGCAAGTAATCGATGATAAAGGATGAGGGTAGTAAGAATGAACAGAGGCAGCTTTTTTTTATTTATGAAATATTTAAGAGGCAAAATAAATTGAGTCTTATGTTTCCATGAAGAAAATGTAGTCAAGAATGGCTGTAGGCTTCTATATGTGGTTACTGAGTTAAGAGAGGAATATTAATAAGATGCTAGAAATAATTCATTTCAACTTGGAAAGAATCTATATAAGGTGTCTCTGGGACATTCTGGTATCCTGATAGATACTAAGAAGTTGAATGTAAAGGTATGAAGTTTGTAATGGAGCTCAGAACACCAGATAGGATTTTGCATGTCATAATCTTATCATATTTTTATGGTTGAAAATATATGTGGGTGGGGTGTGGTGGCTTATGCCTATAATTCCAGCACTTTGGGAGGCCAAGGCAGGCAGAATACCTGAGGTCAGGGGTTTGAGACTAACCTGGCCAAAAAGGTGAAACCTCGTCTCTACTAAAATTATAAAAATTAGCCAGGTGTGGTGGTGTGCACCTGTACTCCCAGCTACTTGGGAGGATGAGGCAGGAAATCACTTGAACCTGGGAGGCAGAGGTTGCAGTGAGCTGAGATCACCCCATTGCACTCCGGAATGGGCAGCAAGAGTGAAACTCCATCTCAATAAATAAATAAATAAATAAGAAAATATGAGTGGACAAGAGAATGTGGGAAATGTTTGCAGGGTAGGAAAAGAAATAACTGATGGAATCTTGAATAACATAACACTTAAGAAATAACAGAACCCTATCAGATATTACTTGAACAACCCTTTCAGATTGCATGATATCTTCATGATGTAACTGCTTCTCTGATCTTTTAATGTCATCCCTACTCAAAGGACACACTTACAGAGGCCCTTCCGAACCATTCTATCTAAAATATTTGTCCTCCAAGTAACCACCCCCACCTCCATTATTCTCCATCTCCGTGCTCTCTTTTTTCTTCATAGCACATACAACTAGCTGGCATTTTATTATATATTCATGGGTATATTTATTTTGTATATTTCCAGTAGGACATAAGCTACATAAAGGCAGAGTTTTGTTTTGTTTTTCTTACCAAATAGACCCCTTGTTTTTAGAACGCTTCTTAGAACATAAAAGACTCAATAATTCTTAATGGAGATAATGGATGACTGGTATACCTAAAAGACTAATAGGGTGTTTATTTTATGGATTTATTGATGTTTTAAACAATAATGTTTGAAAAATCAAATTCCCTCTATGTATTACTAATCTATGAGAAAATGAAGCAAAAATTAATTCTCCAATAATAATACACATTTTTGAATTATTCTGAAGAAGCCAAGACTACAGTTTTAGTTCAAATGAACAAAACTGTTTCCTTCTATAATCTTTCCATGGTTAATCTGTATCCCTAAGCCAAACAAGTCACAATAAATTGACTTGCTTGTAATTAATTTGTATCCAGATTTCACATGCATATTAATTTAGCAATAATGTGTTTGGAATTAGAGAAAAACATATTTATCCCACAGTTGGTAAGTTGTTACACTTCTATGTGACATTAAGATGCTGTTAAATCAAAAATGATACTGACATTCTACAAGGGGCAGATTCTAATCAGTCACAGGAAAGCATGGAGCTTAAGGCACTATGTAAATGGTCAGTATAATTTTGTGATTGTTGCAGAAAAAGAAAATAGACCTGAGAGATGCTCAGAAGGCAGGCATAGTTTGTAACTATCCCTTTATCTTCCCAGCATTTATCTTATCCACCCCCTTTCTTTTCAAGTCGTACTATCTCAATATTCGCTTGTGTAATTACACTATCCAGCCTTTGCCTGAAACCTTACAAAGAAGTTCATGCACACACTCTCTCCTGATAGTCATATGGCTATCTCTCTTTGGAACTGAAATTTGAACTGAAAAACATCTAAAACAAAAATGTTGGGAGGTGATTTTTACTAATGGCATTACCCTGATGAGACTGTCCATTAGTTCCTCCTACCATACTTCTAGAAACATCTTTAGATCCTGTCGTTTTTGATCTTCAAACTTTTCTAGAATTCCAAAAGCTACTCGATATCCTTCTAATAAACTCAAGTTTTATATAAACCCTGAGTTTGTTTTCATTGCTTGCAATCAAAGAACACTAACAAATGCAGAGGCTCTATTTACAATTATTTTAAATACCCACAAATTGAGCAATATATATGTGATCTGCTATGAGAAAAGACATAACATAGGTATAGTTTAATGGCATTACATAAGACAATATTACTTTCTGGGTTTTGGGGTTGTCTGTGTTCCCGAAAAATATTTAAACAAAGGTATCCTGTAGATTTGTCCTTGGTGATTTCAAATACCATGAATAATAACCTCATATGTAAGAAAAGTTTCTTTTTCTAAGTTCAGCTGAAATATCTCATTGTAGGCAAGCCTGTTATTAAATCTTCACATATGATAAATGACTTTCTCTTAGCCATTCTGTCCCTCTCCACTGTTCATCATCCCAGCCTTGAAGATCAGCACTCTTCTTTGAATGCATTAGTCACTCATGAATAATGACATAAAAGCTTAGCAATGCTCCAGAAAGAGAGGCTTTTATTATGCTTTTCTAATAACCATTAATATCTATAACACTCAGCAGTTTTCTAATTTTATTTTATAAAAGGACAAGCTGTAACTACATGACAAAACAGCATGGGTTTCATTAGTAAGGGTGACAAAGGAAAAAATAGAAAAATGGGTTATGCTACTATCAGGCACAAGAAACCTGTAATTAAATAAAAAATCAGAGGATAAAGGATGGTCATTAAATTTCTAAACCTTAATAACAACAAAAACTACACCATATAAAATATTTCTTTATCCAAACAGACATTTTTATTGGGGTGGATTCTGCAAGAAACAAGAACTTTAAATCTATATTAGCTAAAATTTTGAAGCTAATATAGATAAAAAATTTATATGGTCCCGTAATATACTTGACAAAGTTTTGTCCAAGCAAAAACAAGGACTAAAAATTGCTGGTTAATCAAATAAAATATTACTTTTTGAAACTTGTGGATCATATTTGTGAATTATTTAGACGAATATTAGAAAATATTATTTGAGTCTAACTGAGAGGCTATCAGAACTGAAAATGAAATGGTCATGACTTGTGAATAATATAGAATTGCATATCACATAACTAGGATTAACATAATTAATTATATATTTCTTTCTCTTCTTGAATTCAAGAAAAATTAAAATCAAATGTAGCATTTGAACTTTTTAGTATTTTTAGTTATTGTTATAGTGACATAAAATTAGGAATAAAATATTCTAAGTTTGAAATAAAACCTAGATTTAGCAGCTAAATTGCATATTTCTAAGTTCTCCATGGAATAAGATGTTTACTTTATTTTTGTTTCATCTTGTTTTCCCCTAATTGAATATGTGTCATCTGAACAATCTACTGCAGTATCATGAATAACTTCTTACAGATTTTTTTACTGAAATTTTAACATTTTTACTTAACTGAGTGCTTACTAAAAATATATATATTAGAAGTGAAACTGTTCTTCATTGTGAATTGCACCTCCTTGGATCTTTACCTATAAGGATTTTAAATCCAATTATTAGAAAAGAAGTTACCATATGTAACAACCTGCATTATAATAAATGTAGGAAGTCAGTGTAATAAACACTGACTTGATGCAATTTATTAATCCAGGGAAGTAACCCTGATTGTACTTAGAGCTATTAAGGAATCTTTATGAAAGATAAACTGTTCATCTTTTTATTGTAGATATCAAATTAGGGAAAATTATCAAACTGGTCTTAAATTTGCAGCACTTTATCAACAAACTCATTTACTTCAAAGTTCTTCCAAAGGTTTATAAGGCAAGACAAGTAACAAAGACCTCATTTACAAATAAAGATACTAGACATTTAAGAATTGATTTGATTTTGATGGGTGACAAACTACTGTAATGCTTAAGTATTTGTTTCCCAATTTCTATGCTCCAAACCTTCCCAGATTCAATTAAAAAACTAGTCAAATAAAAATAAACAAATCACTCAACATGTACTTTCTAAGTACATATTATCTGCTCATTTTTCTAATATTTTTTTCGAATAGGTAATAATTTGAAAAGAAAGTATACTTCTTTTGAACAAAATTATGCAAATATAGCTATGAAGCAAAGCAATAACAAAGGTACTTCTTCTAGACACGTAGGAAAACACGTAAGTCTCAAATAGTTAGCAGATGATTCTCCCAAGAAGAGTAGTATAAAGAACAGGTCACTTTGTTCCTGAACTGAGAAAATATATAGACTCAGTAAAGAAACTGAGTCTATCAATATAATGAAAAAAATAAATGGCACCATGTTTAGAGGTAAATATGTACTTTGATCTAATTTGACATATCAATTTGGGTATTTCCAACTGTCTTTCCAAAATATCTGACATATTTTCATTAAAATAATTTGGATTTTCCAAGGTTAATAAGTAGACCATGTAAAAATAATTAAGTATGTTTTCTCTTATTTCTGTTTCTTCCTCCTTATTTCATTGACTATAACTTTTAGGCAAATATTAAATTTAGTCTGCTATGTGACAACTTGAGCTTGTTTCTGATATTAAAGTTAATGCCTCTGCTGTTTTGACATCCTTTAATAGGTTAGTTTATGTTTTAAAATTGATATTCTTTTTTTTTCTTCTTCTTTTTATTTTTATTGTATTTGGGCTTTGGGGTACATGTGCACATCCTGCATCCTGCAGGATTATTGCATAGATACATACATGTCATGGTGGTTGGCTGTCTGTCTCCATCCCCCCACCCCCATCGCCTACATTAGCCTTTATAGTATTAGAAAGAATTATTACATCCTAGCTTATTGAGTGTTTATCGGTAACACTGAATTGATTTTTAGCTAACATTTTTTCAGCTTTTACATTTTCCATAAGGATTTTATGCTTTGGTCTAATGTTCTATTCATGTGATAAATAACATTCATGTGTTTCCTATTATACATCTATTTTTTTTTTATTCATTTATTCATCGAAGTGAACAAATTCAAACCCTTGGCCACATGCAGCTCATAATGTAATGGTGAAGAGGACATAAATAATATCTATAAACATGCCAGATGTTGATAATATCTATGGAGATAAAAGCAAAGCATGGTAAAGGGGGATATAAAAACTAGTTGCTATTTTATGCAGTATTATTAGAGATGCAAGAAAAGTGAAGAAGTAACAAATGTGGATGTATGAAGCGAGAGTGTTCAAGACATAAAGAAGAAAATTAAAAGCCCCTGGAGTTAAAAAATGCTTGGCTTATTAGTGGAAAAGCTGTGAGAACAGAATAATGGTAGCTTAGTGAGCATGGGAGAGATTCAGAAGAGGTCTAAGAGATGTCCGGGTAACATAAGTCCTTGTGGGCCGTTGGAGGAATTTCACTTTTATTGTAAATGGGAAGGTAAGCCACTGAACCAAAGAGAACCTATTTTACCTATATTTAGAAGATTGTTCTGACTACTATAAACACTTGAGTTGGAAAAGATAAAACATGAGGTCCTGTTAGTAAAATAAATTAAACAAGCCGGGCGCGGTGGCTCATGCCTGTAATCCCAGCACTTTGGGAGGCCGAGGAGGGCAGATCACGAGGTCAAGAGATCGAGACCATCCTGGTCAACATGGTGAAACCCCATCTCTACTAAAAATACAAAAATTAGCCGGGCGTGCTGGCACGCGCCTATAGTCCCAGAGGCAGAGTTTGCAGTGAGCCGAGACTGCGCCACTGTGCTCGAGCCTGGCGACAGAGCAAGACTCCATCTCAAAACAAACAAACAAACAAACAACAACAACATAAAAATAAAGTAAAACAGATGAGATATGGGACTATCTTGGATCAGACTGGTGACAGAGGAATACTGAGAAATGACCAGATCTGAGATATACCTTAAAGGTAGACCAGATAGTGTATTTTGACAGATATGGAATGTGAGACAAATAGAGGAGTAAAAAATGACCGTATAGTTTGTGTTTGAGCATTGATGAACTGGAGCTTAAGCTTCAAAAAAGGGAAAAGCTCAAAAGATAAATAAGTATTGGAAGAAAAATAAAAATTTAGTTAAGGACATTATTAGTTTAAGATTTCTCTTAGAAACATAAGGGGAGATGCCAATTAAACATTACATATATGATACAGAAATACCCCTGGAATAAACTCCACTTGCTCAATAAATATAGTTCTTTCTATTATTGTAGTGATTATTTAATGTATTTGCATTTAATTTAGAATTTTAGATTTTGTATTCCAAAGTAAAGTTGATTCTTCTATAATTTCTTTTTTTCTCTTTCTTTCTTTCTCTCTCTTTCTCTCTTTCTTCTTTCTTTCTTTCCTACATCATTATTTGTGTATATCCAGGCTATATAAAAACAAAACAAAAAAAAAGAAAACAAAAAACAAAAAACAATTCAAATGTGTACTAGCCCACCATCACAGAAAATTATTTTTGGTTTATTTGTATATTTGGCTCAGTAGAGTGGTTCTTTTATCAAGTCCCATTCAAATAACCAAGTTCCTTCTATCTTGTGGCTACATAAGCCATTGTTTAGGACCTTATCATGTTTTCATCCAGGTAGGAAAAGAGAAGCAAGCAGAGGAGACCCATTAACAGTTTCATGGGCCAGGCCTGGATGTGATACTCATCACCTCTGCTTAAATTTTGACAGGGAAAATTCAAACATTTAGCAACACCTGACAGCAAGAATATTTGAGAAAAACAATTGAACTGTGTGTCCAGAAAAAAGGTGTAAATGGATTTTGGTGCATGATTAGCATTCTTTCCTGTTAGGAAAGAAGAGAAACACTAGCCATCAATGATCTTTCACAGGGGCACAGTCCTAGGTAGTTATTGTAATCATCCTCTGGCCTGGCAATGGAGGAAATTCTTTGATTAGTTACAGATTTTACTCTCTGGGCTTCTTTGTCAATCAGTCTTGGCAACTTTAAACTCTATCTACTTTGAGATTCTCCCTTATCCATTATTCTCCACTGAGATATCTGACAAAGGGTTCTCACTTGAGGATGTGTGTCTTCTATCATCTACTTTTTGCACAAGCAAGTTGAGGCCCCAAGTGTTGTTTTAATGTTTAAAAGCGAAAGTAATTTCAGGTCATTCTTTTAATTTCATTAGTAATTTTAAAAGTCTTAAAAAAGCAAACTTCCAGTAATTTGCTTTTGATTATTTTAGTGTATAATTGACCACATTCAAAGTTATTTGCGTTACTTTCTCATAGTATTTTATTTTTTTTTGCAAATTTCATTTGCATTTTATTAAGTAAAACATAAGGGTGATAATGTTTTTTATTTTTCCATAACTTATTGGGGTACAGGTGGTATTTGGTTACATGAGTAAGTTCTTTAGTGGTGATCTGTTAGATTATAGTGCACCCATCACCCAAGCAGTATACACTGCACCATATTTGTAGTCTTTTATACCTCACCTCCTTCCAAATCTTCCCTCCAAGTTCTCAAAGTCCATTGTATCATTCTTAATGCCTTTGCATCCTTATAGCTTAGTTCCCACATATCAGTGAGAACATAAGATATTTGGTTTTCCATTCCTGAGTTTCTTCACTTAGAATAATAGTCTCCATCAAATCTCATCTAGGTAACTGAAAATGCTGTTAATCCATTCCTTTTCATGGCTGAGTAGTATACTACTCAGGAGAACTCAAACATTTAGCCACACCTAACAGCAAGAATATTTGAGAAAAACAATTGAACTGTGTGTCCAGAAAAAGGGTGTAAATGGATTTTGGTGCATTCTTTCCTGTTAGAAAAGAAGGGAAACACTAGGCACCAATGGTCTTTAACAGTGGCACAGTCCTCCTAGGTAGTTATTGTAATCATCCTCTGGCCTGGCAATGGAGGAAATTCTTTGATTAGTTACAAATTTTACTCTCTGGGCTTCTTTGTCCATTAGTCTTGGCGACTCTAAACTCTACCTGCTTTGAGGTTCTCCTGAGTAGCATACTAACTACTCAGTCCTGAAAAGGAATACACACACACACACACACACACCAGTTTCTTTATCCACTCTTTGACTGATGGGCCATTGGATTAGGTCCACATTTTGTAATTGTGAAGTGTGCTGCTGTATGCATGTGCAGATATTTTTCTCCAATAATAACTTCTTTTCCTCTGGGTAGATACCCAGTAGTGAGATTGCTGGATCAAATGGTAGTTCAACTTTTAGTTCTTTAATGAATTCTCCACATTGTTTTCCACACTGGCTGTACTAGTTTACATTCCCACCAGCAGTGTAGAAGTTAAATCAAATTATTTTATTTAAGTTATCAAATCAATAACTTAATGAAGAATTAAATCAGTAACTCAATCCCTTTTACAATAGCTGCAATTAGTGTAGAAGTGTTCTCTGATCACCATATCCACTCCAACATCTATTTTTGGTTTTTTGATTATGGGCATTCTTGCAGGAGTAAAGTGGTATTGTATTGTGGTTTCGATTTACATTTCCTGATCACTAGTGATATTGAGCATTTTTTATATGTTTGTTGGCCATTTGTATATCTTCCCTGGAGAATTGTATATTCATGTCCTTAGCCCACTTTTTGATAGGATTGTTTGTTTTTTTCTTGCTGATTTGCTTGAGTTCATGGTAGATTCTGGATATTAGTCCTTTGTCACATGTATAGATTATGAAGATTTTCTTCCACTCTGTAGGTTGTCTGTTTTCTCTGCTGACTGTTCCTTTTGCTGTGTAAATGCTCTTGAGTTTAATTAGGTCCCAGCTATTTATCTTTGTTTTAATTGCATTAGCTTTTGAGTTCTTGGTCATGAAATCCTTGCTTAAGCCAATGTCTAAAAGGGTTTTTCCAATACACCAACCAAGTGGAGAATTGAATCAATAACTCAACCCCTTTTAAAAAAGCTGCAAGAAAAAAAAAAAAACTCAAAATGAAAAACAAACAAAAATAATGTAGGAATATATCCAACCAAGGAGTCAAAAGACCTCTACAAGGAAACTACCAAACATTGATGAAAGAAATCATAGCTGACACAAACAAATGGAAATATATTCCGTGCTTATGGATGGGTAAATTAATATTGTGAAAATGAACATACTGCTAAAAGCAATCTACAAGTTCAATGCAGTCCCCATCAAAATACTACTATAATTCTTAACAGGATTAGAAAAAAACAATTCTAAAATTCACATGGAACCAAAAAAGAGCCCACATAGCCAAAATAAGACTAAGCAAAAAGAACAAATATGGAGACATCACACTACTTGATTTCAAATTATACTATATATCCATAGTCACTAAAACAATGTGGTACTGGTATAAAAATAGGCACATAGACCAATGGAACAGAATAGAGAACCCAAATGCTTACAGCCAGATGATCTTTGACAAAGCAAACAAAAACTTAAAGTGGGGAAAGGACACCCTTTTCATCAAATGGTGCTGGGATAATTGGCTAGCCCCATGTAGGAGAATGAAATTGGATCCTTATCATCCACCTTATACAAAAATCAACTCAAGATGGACTAAGGACTTCAACCTAAGACCTGAAACTATAAAAATTCTAAAATGCAACATTGGAAAAACTCATAATACTTTATTAAATGCAGCAGAAGTACTCAACTCTGGCTTATATTTTGAAGAAAATATTGTGTTATTTTGGTCTTTGATAGCTTATTGAGTTGTGTTTTCCTTCTTTATCATTTATTCTTTGAACACTGATCTAGATATTTTGATACATATTGTCATGTGTATTAGTCTGTTTTCTCTCTGCTAATAAAGACATACATGAGACTGGGAAGAAAAAGAGGCTTAATTGGACTTACAGTTCCACATGGCTGGGGAAGCCTCAGAATAATGGTGGGAGGCAAAAGGCACTTCTTATATGCTGGTGGCAAGAGAAAATGAGGGAGATACTAAAACAGAAACCGCTGATAAATTCATCAGATCTCGTGAGACTTATTCACTACCCTGAGAATAGCATGGGGAAAACTGCCCCCATTATACAAATTATTTCCCACCAGGTCCCTCCTACAATATGTAGGAATTATGGGAATACAATTCGAGATGAGATTTGGGTGAGGACACAGAGCCAAACTATATCATCATGTGTTGCATAATAATATTTCAGTCATCAAAGGACAGCATTTGTGAAATTGCTCTCATAAAATTATAATGGAGCTTAAAAATTCCTGTTGCCTAATGGAGTCTTAGCTGTCAGAACATCAAGCATTCCTCACGTGTTTGTGATGATACTGGTGTAAACAAATATATTGCACTGCCTGTCATTTAAAAATATAACACACAGAATTAGGTACAGTGCATAATACTTGATAATGCTAAAGAACAATTATGTTACTGGTTTATGTGTTTACTATACTTTTAAGCATTATTGTAGAGTGTACTCCTTCTACTGAATTTTTTAAAAGTTAACTGGAAAACAGTCTCTGGCATGTATTTCAGGAGGTATTTGAAAAGAAAAGAAGGAATTGTTCCCATAGGAGATGACAGTTACATTTGTGTTACTTGTCCCAAAGACCTTCCAGTGGGACAAGATGTGGAGCTGGAAATCACTGCATAGATGATCCCGATCCTGTTTCATACTAGGCTAATCTGTATGTCTTTTTGTTAGTTTTTAACAAAGTATTTACCTAGTAAAATATTTTAAAAATCAAAAATATGAAAAAGCTTATAGAATAAGAATATAAACAAAATATTTTTGTAAAACTTCATAATATGATTGTGTTTTGAGCTAAGTGTTATTATAAAAGAGCCAAAACATTAAAAACAATTAAAATGTTTATGAGATAAGTTGAAGTAATTATCTATTATTGAAGAAAGAAAATTATTTTTTATAAATATAGTATACCCTAAGTGTATAGCGTTTATGAAGTCTGCAATGGTGGACAGTAATCTCCTAGGCCTTCACATTCACTCACGAGTCACTCAGAGCAACTTCCAGTCCTATAAAGTTAATTTATGATAAGTGCTCAAACAGCTGAGCCATTTTTTAAATTTTTTATGTCATACTTTTATTGTACCTTTTCTGTGTTTAGATATGTTTAGATACACACATACTTACCACTGTGTTACAACTGCCTACACTATTTAGTACAGTAACATGCTATACAGGTTGGTAGCCTAGGAGCAATAGGCCATAGCATATAGCCTAGGTATGTAGTGGGCTATACCAGGGTCCCTAATTCCTGGGCCACTGATCTGTACCTGTCAGTGATCTGTTCAGAACTCGGCCACACAGCAGGAGGTGAGTCACCAGCTAGTGAGCATTACTGCTCTGCCTCCTGTCAGATCAGCTTCGGCATTAGATTCTCACAGCAGCGTGAACCCCATTGTGAACTGCACATGTGAGGGAGCTGGGTTGTGTGTTCCTTGTTATAATCTACTTAATGCCTGATAATCTGAGTTGGAACAGTTTCATCCTGAAACCGCCTCCACTCTATACCCAGCCACTGCCCACTCCCATTGGTCCATGGAAAAATTGTCTTCCCCAAAACCTGTCCCAGGTACCAAAACGTTTGGGTACCACTGGGCTATACCATCTAGATTCATGTTAGTACACTCTATGGCATTCACACAATGATGGAATTGACTAACAATGCATTTTCTCAGAACATATTCCCGTTGTTAAGCTACACATGACTGTATATATCTGCTATTATTTCTAACTAGTCTGCATATCATAGTTTTTAGTTTCTTTTTGAACTGAGTTAATATAGTGATTTTTTATTTTTATTTATTTATTTATTTATTTATTTATTTATTTATTTATTTTGAGAAATAAGTCTTGCTCTGTTGCCCAGGCTAGAGTGCAATGGCATGGTCTCAGCTCACTGCAACCTTCACCTCCTGGGTTCAAGCAATTCTCCTGCCTCAGCCTCCTGAGTAGCTGGGATTACAGGCGTGCACCACCATGCCTAGTAAATTTTTGTATTTTTAGTAGAGACAGCGTTTCGCTGCATTGGCCAGGCTGGTTTCAAACTCCTAACCTCAGGTGATCCACCTGCCTCGGCCTCCCAAACTGCTGGGATTACAGGCATGAGCCACCGTGCCCGGCATTTATTGGTATTTGAAGCTGTGGTTTGTTAAAACTTGTATTATTGAGCTTTATCACAATGTCAGAAACTGGGATATCTTATTTCTACATTTGACTTGGTGCAATGGTTTTTGGAAAATATGTTTATTCTCAGTGTTCCATGCCAAATTTCGTACAACTGTTAAATTGGCTGTTTTAATTGCGTAATTAAGATAGCCTGTATTCTTTGTTGCTGTATTAAGGCCTAATAAGGTATGCTCTAGAGTCTTCCACTATACTTACTTTTGTTAAATTCTCTTTTTATTTTTTATATTATCTGCTGTCTTTAATGGCTTATAATTTGTTATGGCTTCCATTATTTTTTCTCTTTTAGTATTATGAGACACTTTATTTTTTAAGTCATTTTTATTCAATATTAACACTGCAGTTACATATGGCATTTTAAGTAGGTTTTGAAGTTAATTTTTAAATGTTTTATTCTACTTTGTCTTTAATAAATGATATATAGTTAATTTGTTTTGCAATCAAATCTTGAAATCTTTGTCTTTTCATAGGTAATTTTAACTGACTCCTGTATACTAATAACTATTAGAGTCAATCTTCTGTGTTCTTATTTAATGTTTTCTGATTTTTACCTTGATTTTCTCATTTTTTCCTTTTATTTTTATATGGAATATATTTTCTTTGAGTGAATAAATGAAAACAAAATATTTTCTGATTTCTGATAGAAATCTTCAGACTCATATTAAACTTCTTTTTAAATGTATGCATCTGTCACTCATTGCTTCTATTTGGGGTTATTAACATTTTTAAATTTGATATTACTTTTTCTATCTCCATTAAGACTTTCACATATGAAGAATTTTAGTTTATCATGTAAAACTTGCTCTAGATTTCTTGATATGTTGTCCTCTTCAATTACATTTTCAAAAAATTTAGACATTTTCTAAAATGCCCTCTAGTTTCTTATAATAATTGTTTCATTGAAAGGAATCTATTCTTTTTCTATAATGCAGTCTTTTTGTTTTCATATACCTAGTAATTTTACTGTTTGCCATTCTTACTTGCTGTTTATCTTCATCTTTGTTTATTGGGTCATATGATGTCTTGAAATGATCTGTAACATTATATGAGCCAAGAAGGGAAAAATAGGAATGGTTATTTTCCTTGGCTGAACCACATCAGTTCAGAGATGCAGTAATATAAAAAGGAATGAGACCCAAAGGCATCATAAACAGTGAGCATTTACTTTGTGCTATACCTTTTTTCCCTGTGTGAGATGTAGCAACCTAGAACTACTACAAGTAAAATGCTAGTTGTCTTTGATAGGTACAGTATGTATGTCTAGTGTACATGGAGTAATCCCTGCTTGACACAACCTCCAATATCTGATGTGTGCTCCAGAGGTATTGGTGAGATTCAGATTTATAACCAAACACATTGCTCCCACAACTCTTCTCTATAGACACACTGGAACACTGTCAGATCCAGCCTTCAGCCTTCCAAAAAAGACAGTTATTGAAGTTTAGTCAGAATCTGGCCAACTTTCCTAATAAGAGTAGTTGTCGGATACAAACAGGTGTTACAGGCTGTGTGAGCTCTCTCTTCATTCTGGTCACATTTCCACACACTCTTGTAGGATCCTATATTCCTTCAAGTATATAGAATGTGGGTATCAGCTTTTTTGTGATTTTTAGGACTGATACAAATATTATCAATGACAAGAGACTAGGGATAGACCCAGAAATATGCCCTCACCTCCACAGGGAAATTTATTTCAGCATTATGTCTTCTCCATGCCTGGTAAAAATACAGCACTAAAGGGAATGCACCAGATTTACTATATGACCCCGTCTCTGTGCCAGGTAGAAACTGTAAGTCTCCCAAAACTCCATCCTAGTGCCTGAAGCAACCTCTTGCACCTCTCTAAATAGCCTATCTGCTATAAGACCACAGAGACCTCTGAATTCTACTATTTTCTAAAACTGGTGATTATAGTCATATTCAGCCCAAATTTTATGAGCCACATCTGCTCCACTGATCGTTAGCACTTGCCCTACAAATTTGGATGTTTTGTGAGCTTTGCAGGGTGGGACTTACCAAACCAACAACAGTCAAAACCTTCATACTTTATACTTTTCCCATTATTTCTACTTCTATCAAAGAGTCCTTAAAATTCTTAGAATGTGAAATATATCTTTCACTAACTTACAGTATTGTTATAGCTTCTCATTATTTTGTGTTTTCTTGTTCTCTTCTGCACTTAGCATAACACTTGGCATGTTTTAAGTAGTCTATCATACTAGTAAATTATCATTAATATTTTTATAGTTTATTATAACTAATTTTAAATATAAATGATAGACTAGCGAGTTTGGAGAATACAAATCTGTTTTTGAGAGAAGCAGATGCTAATGATACAGTTAGTGTAGTAAGATTGTATGTAATTCACAGGTTATATTTTAAAATCAGCTCATAATTTTGAAAAGCATGTATAGTCCAAGTTATCTTTAGAAAATCCTTAAATCACTCTGAAATCTCCAAGAACTGAAAAAATGACTCACCTTTTATTTCTTTTGGCTTATTTTACTTTGGTTTTATCCTATCAGTGGAGTGGTAGAATTATTTGGAGAATTAATAAAAATGGAATTTAAGGATAATAATGGGACTATTTTTTTCCTACATGTCATTTTATAGTTGAATTAAATAAGTAAGTGCACATACAAGGGACTTTCTAGTAATTTCATAATAGAAATCAAAGCCTATTCTTCTGTATTTTATAAAATACCTCATTGAGGCATTTCAAAAAATTCTTAAATGCATCAAAGATGTAACAAGATAATAAGTTGCTGGAATAATTGAATGAACTGAACCAAGGATGCACATCTAGGATTAAAATAGTTTTTACTATAAAGACATTTACACATGAAGAAAAACCTCACACTTAAATTTCAAAGAAATATGAACACCTAATTAGATAATCCATGAAATGTACTTAAAAGAGTAAATGGTATATAGCAAGCACTCAATAATAAATGTTAGGTATTCTTGTTATGATTATTAATTCTAACAATCCTCCAGTATAGCAAATACAGTTGTAGATTTGGTATTACATGTGTAAGATAAGAAAGGCTGAAGTCGTACATTTTCTGAGCACAAACTACATTCAGATGATTGTGAATATATCTGAAGCCCAACAACTGAATATAATATTTCTTCCATAGTTGAGCCTACCGTCATGCATCTGACATAACCTCCCATGAAAAATACTCTTAATAACTGCAATCATATACTTTTTGTTTCAAATCACTCCTAGCACTTACACTGTTAAATCTTTCAGGACACTACAATCATCCAGGATTAAACTTCGACAGCCATTTATGGATTCTATAACTTTTCTTTTTCAGCTGCTATTTTCATGAGATGGCTTAAGGAGAAATATCATTCACAAAGCAATCTTGAGTGGCCAATAGAAAGTAACTTCTGTGAGAGTGGGAACTTTGTGTTCAGCACATACAGCAGAGCGTAGCACAGAGCAGAAGTTCATTAAATATTTGTAGAATGGATGACTTAATCATGACTAATATTGACTTCTCTAGATACAACCAAAAGCGGTGAGATCCTACTGGCCATCTTTCTCATATTTATATTTTAACGCAACTATCAATGCATTATGTATCACTCTTTCTTTTTATGATTAATTACTTAGAAATGGGTAAAAATAAAAATCTATGTTGACACAATTTGTAACATATTTGATGATATGTTAAGAATACTATCATTTTGTGCACACACACATATATATATACACACACATACATATACACACACACATTAAAAGAACTTTCAATTATTTTCACGTATTTCTGTTTATCATTTTGTTGATTCTTCTTTTATGCACTTTATAGCATATCCTAGCAGATTAATTGGAAGCTTAATAGAACAATTTCCATCTGACTAGATTATCTTGCAGTGTTTATATATATGTAGTATAATGTTTACTTTCATCGTTTATATAATTAACTTAGATGAAATGCTTGCACACTACTTCAGAAATGTTATAGATTAATTACTTATTTAATTAGTTATAACTTAGAAAAAATGAAAAATGTCATATAAAATTTAAGCACTCCAATTATAATAACTTTTTGCATAGCTGTAATTATACTAAAACTGTATAAGGAAAATGTGAAGTTGCTACATAAAAATACTTTAGAATATGGAAGAAAATGATAATAAAGTGGCACAAATGTACTAGATTTTACATGTTAGGCTGTCAAAAGAAAGTAATAAACAAAATAGAGCACACTTTTTACAGTGCCTAAATGGTAGAATGTGGGTTTTTACTAATAAAAAAGCATACTTTTTAAAATGAGTACATTTAATTATTTGTATCATAACTATATACAATGGAGTTTCTAAATTATTAGAAACATATTGGCTTTTCAGAAACATGGCATTGATTTTCTAATGATTATTAAGAATAATATAGTAAGTCAACAGTTTATAATTATAGCAGCTCAAATGTGATAGCTATAGCTATTTTTCAAATTTTTAGTTATTTCTGAGGAATTTCAATAAAACTACACAACAAAAAATTAAAAGAGAATATACTTGTGTTAATTTTTTAAATGCATTATTCATTTTCTTTTGAACTGAGTACTTATGATCAAAATTGTGAAATGTTGTTAAAATTAATAATTTGTATAATCCTTGAGGGAAAAATCTATTCCAAAGCTATGGAAGCTTTCCTTAATTAAATGGGAACAATTGGTTACATGTACACAGGAAGTTAAAAAGTGATCTACTTTTAATATATATATTTTCTCTTGTTGCAAACATATGGCCTATATTTCTTACTTTTTTCTGTAAAGGTAATATATATTTAATCTTAAGACTGAAGCCCAGGAAGGTTGAACTTACATAAATTGTTAACATTGTAAAACATAAGCAATACACTGTTCAAAGCTTTTTTTATATTTGAAATAATTTGAGCAGTTTAATTCAAGATATACCACCAAATAAAGGAAACATTACTACAGTGACATTATTCAAATGGCATTTCCTTTGGACATGTTCCTGGAACCCAGTTTTAATCACTTTAATACATTACTAAAAAGAAAAGCCAGATGCAGTGGGGCATACCTGTAGTCCCAGCTACCTGGGAGGCGGAGGTGAGAGGATTGCTTAAGCACAGCCTGAGCAATATAGCAAGACTCCTATCTCTATTTAAAAAAAGTTAGGGGAGGAAAGGAAGGGGACCAGGCATGGTGGTTCATGCCTGTAATCTCAGCACTTTGTGAGGCCAAAGAGGGTGGATCACCTAAGGTCAGGAGTTTGAGACCACCCTAGACAACATGGTGAAACCCCATCTCTACTAAAAATACAAAAAATTAGCCCAGCATGGTGGCAGATGCCTGTAATCCCAGCTACTCAGGAGGCTGAGGGTAGGAGAATCACTTAAACCCAGGAGGTGGAGGTTGCAGTGAGCCAAGATCACACCACTGCACTCCAGCCTGGGTGACAGAGTAAGACTCCATCTCCAAAAAAATAAAAAGAAAGAAAAACACTTAACAAAATTGGGAGCTTATCTCTCCTCTCAGAATATGGGGTTTAGAGTAAATTCTGTCTATGAAATTTAGTAATAGATGTTAGTAAATAAAATATACCTATAAAGTTATCTTTTTAGGAATTTTGCTCGGGAAGTGGGTCTTTTCCTCTGGATGCTGAGGCTCCATTTCCTACTGTTATATAAATATATACTGATATAAAAATTAAAATATGAAGATAATTTTTTCCAATGGGCTCTAACATAAAATACAAAGATCCATGTGCTCTGTACCTACCAAAATGCATCCCTCTCAGAATTTGTTGTCATCTATAATATTTGGGTCTTGTTCCTAGCAGGACCCTGAACCACAGGACAAGCCATTGCAAATTTCCCAGAAGTCTTGAGTACCCATTATTCAGGCTACTTCTCCTCCAAAGGCCCATAAAAAGAGTTGGATTTTTTTCCCTTGCCCAGTGCCCAGCTACACTAGGAAATGGTGCTCAGTCCCCTTGGGAAATAATCAGAAAATATTCATGTATCCTAGTGATAATTTTGCAGCCTTTTCTTCTAGTTATTTGAATCTAGTTAGTCGAACTTACTTAGATATACTACTTGGGAGAAAAATTGCAATTTTCTGTTTTGGTGACTAGTCTGCCTTTTTTACAGTTTGTGATTTTTCTTCCAGTTATACAAGTCAAAATCAGTTTAGACAGCTGTTCTCTCTTACCACTAGGAACACCATCCCCTATTAGTCCTCACCACAAATTTTTGCATTTTAAGGCACTTTGTCATTCTGGCCATGAAGTTCATTATGGTGATTAAGTCTACTTTATCTCTGATGGATGAATAGTACCATTCAACTATGATATTCTGTACTCCTACTAGCCCTAATGAGTAAGAAAATGGCAGCATCTCCTACTCTTTACCCCAGTTTCTAGAAATCAACCACCCTGTCCTTCTCAATGATGCCAGTAGTCTCATTACCAGTGCAGTTCTTAATGTTTTCATGAAAGGAGTTTTATTTACACACTTGAGAAATTTGGTAGAGTGATGGGTCTCCATTCACATAATAAATTCATTCTAATATTCCTACATCTTTGCATTTCCTGACCCTATCCTTAATGTTTTGTCAAGGTAGTTTATGTATCTCCTCTAATTTACCATAGTCCATCATCAGGTATAAGCTTCAAAAAGGATTCCAGTGTGTATTAAGACCAGGTCCAGACGTCCTTATGGCATAAGAAATGGAAAAGTACTTATTTAAATAATATATTTTCACCTGTCCTGTCTTATATTCTTCTTCCTGCTCAAAATCCCTGATACACTCTCACGTATATTTTCCTAGTTAACTTCAGTATGTATTAGCAAAGTCATGCAATGTTTTCAGTATGAAGTTTTCTTCTTTAGCTCATGGTATCTTATGACCTGGTTTATTTTTTGGTCTGAAGGACATGAGGAGAAGTGAGGTATACCTTTGCGTAGAACAAACATTCCTTTGTGAAATACAGTGCCAGGTGAAGTCATTGCAGGATCCACAGGCAAAGGGACTTTATTCAACTCTACTTGAGTGAGGGAGTTGCTTCTCCTAGCCTGAAAGGTTCAAACAAATCTGGCAACTCATGATTCTTAGGCTTGTCCTCAACAAAGTTCCATTGCAGGTCTCAGGATCCAAGTTCTTCCTGTCTGAGCCATGACTTTGGCATAGAGAGACTTGTCAGAATAGTTTTTTCATTCCTTTCATACTTCTACTACCACTAATACAATCCTAAACCTGGTTTTTAGCTTAGTTCTCCTTGCCCCTGAAGGAGATAAGGATAATTTTAAGTGCTTCCATTGATATCTTCTGATTTACCAGGTTTCCTAAAGTAGACAGTGGTTTACCTGAGCATTATGTTCTCTCTTTCTAAGTCGTTCAATCAACTAGCAAAACCAACCAACCCCAGAGGCATTATAATTGCCATTGTCCCTATAGTATTCTAATGTCATAACTACCACATATGCCAGTGTGTCATCTTCCACCTACACTTTATCCAATCTATCCTTGAGCTTTTCTTAGTAATTGGAATGCTTTTGTTGAAGGAGTTAACACCACCTCACTTGCCCTCAGCAATGGAGCTGGAATTGCTGCCTGATCGGTGAGTGATCCATTTCCAGAATAACATTCTAAAGGTTTGTTTTCTATAGCCACTTTCAAAATCATGTCTCTTGATCTGAGCTTTGCATGTTTTCACCTGCTACCGTTGTAAAACAAGTGTTTATTGGCCATAAACAAGAATTTATCCAAAGAAACAAAAGAAAGGAAATAGGAAGAGTAAAACACAGAAGGAAAAGCCAATGCAAAGGTGTATTATTGAGTTGTTTGCCACACTAAGTAACAGAGGCTTAGTTCCACAAAAACATTCTGATGAGCCATATAAAATGCAATCTCAAAAACCAGTCAAAAATTGAATTTGCAGTTTCTCATTTTATGCCTCCCGAGAGAAATTAACGTTTCAAACACTCCCTGATATTTTTTATAGGTTATCCTATATTTCTTATGCTGATAAAAGGATTCCACTGTGAACATTTGATTTCATGACGGCTGTCCCATGTTGTTCAATCCAGTCTCAAAATTCAAGTACTAATGAAATCATAGTATTCCATCTGAGTCCACAGAAACTCAGCCAACCTCATTGGTTAACTGAACCTATGCAGTTCCATAGTGCACCTTTTTAGCAATGATTAAAGTATAATGAGGTATTATCATATATAGAGTCTGAGTCCTCAATAAATTATTTACCATTAATATTGCTCCAGCAAATAAACTTTCTATCCTTACACTGATAGAAAATACAAATTTACTTAACAATGTTTTAATTGAAACATTTTCTTGTTGTATACAAATTAAAATGTTGATCTTCTGATGTTCAACTGCATTGATATTTATACATTGAAAATAGTCCCTAAAGTATTGATGTCAATAGTTTATGATAGTGAAATCATTGTAAGTGTTTATATGCACAGTCCTGTTTTAATTGTGAGTATTACCTCTGGAGAGATTTCTTTCAACTATACAATCTTAACATGGAAAACAATTGGATTTCATCCCATCCCCCATCTTGCTCAACTTGACTGACAGATACTTATTTTCCCATGAGGTAATTCATTCCAATATTGGAAAATTTGAGTTAAAATTTTTTTCCTGAACTCTGATTAGATCTACTTGTAAATGAAGTCCATACCAGTCCTTATTAAATTTTCTACAGTAATCTAGGATATCTCTTTGTTTTCCTATTTAAGAGCTGAGACTGAATAATTACTCTTAATTCTTCCGTTAGCTTTTTATTTGACATCTAATCTCACATATGTCTTGTTGGATTTACATTAAAAAAAAATCTCTAATCTGGCCACTTCTCACCAAATTTGCAGCACTTAGTCCAAGCCAGTATCTTTGCATCTTTTTCTATTTGGACTACTTACTGCAGCAACTTCTGACTGATAATACTTGCTCCAATACTTCATTGATAAGTCAGAGTACTCATTAATGCATAATTCTGATTATGCCCGACCTCTATCCCTATGCCTGCTTCCCATTCAGAAGAAAGTGAAATGGTGACTCTTTCCTCTAAGGTCCTATGTGATCTGGGCCCTAACTACAAATTTGATCTCGTTACCTGTCATTGTTCCTGCTATACTCGGGCCAGAGCAGCCTTTATGCTATTCTTTGACCTATCAAGCACATGCTTTTCTCATGGACGTTCTTACTTTCTGAAATATTATTGCACATTCTTCATATGACTCCTGTTATGGGCTGAATTCTGTTATCCCAAAATTCATTTGTTGAAATCTTAACCCTCGGTTCTCAGAGCGTGACTGCTTTTGGAGATAGAAAGTTTAAAGAAGCAATTAAGTTAAAATGAGATCATGGGGGACGTTAATTAATTTAGGATGTTGGCTGTCTTGTTCATTAAATCATATCTCAAGGTAGATAGATGTTCAATAAATAAGTGTTAGAAGATGAGTGCTCTGTGTTCCTACCATATCACTTACTTGTCTTCTTTACCAGAACAAACATCTTGAATTTCTTCCATCTTCCTTCTAACGTATTCTTTTTAGAACTCTTGACATCTCATTTATATTCCCCTTTGAAATAAGAAAGTTATAATGAATTATTCTAAGATGACTTTGTCACTGAGAAGATTGGGACCATTATTTATAGTGACCTAGATTAATTAACACTACTTAGAGTTTTATTTACCTTAAAAAAACCAGTTAATGTTCTCTATAATGAATTGAAACCTTAACATCTTGTTTTCACACAAATAAAAATACTATTTTTCTAGTCTATTCTATTCTATCAATATTGTTTTTTAATATCTGAATATAAGATATAGTGTCATTTAACTTAATATTGTATCATTAAATTATCCTTACTTCTACTCCAAATCTTAAGTATTTGACCTAATTGATTAACAAGCCTTCTTGAATTTTGTCCTCTATCTTTTTTCACTCCTGAATCAGTTATTTCTGAATCTCATTTTATGGAACCTTTCTTATCCATAAAATATCATTATCAACACATTGTCATATTTAGCTTTTTCTCCTTTCTTTATATTACTTTTTTAAATAAATTCATTAACAACCTATCTTTATCCTAAGAGATTAAGAGATATGTGCTAAATGTATAAATCACTCTTCCTTTGTCAACTGATACTCATAAAAATGGTACTGAAATGCCACCTATTACCCAAATCTTTGCAATTACTACCAAAAATATTCATGAGGTCTTCTGTTTGTATCATTTTCTCCATAAAATAGGGGTGTCAGTAAACAGTAAAATGGATCTGCTATTTCCAGGAGTGGGTTCAAAGATGATTTATAATGCTTGGTTACCCCCAGCTACCTCCATTAATCTTAGAAGCTTTCTTGTGACCAAACATCACATTATTTCCTTAGGGTAGGTAATAGATTTTAACATCTTTAAAACCATAATAAAAAAAGGAAAGATGAAGGGGGTAGTTGGAAGATAAGTGAAATAGTAGACCTTTAGAATCAGAGACATGGGTTGTCAAATTTCAGCTGTCTAATATCAATTATGTGAATAAGGAAGGGGGTAATGTGCTCTGCCACTGTTGGTATTTCCCAAGATACTCATGGCATTTTCTGACTGTCTCTGTATATTACCGACAATATGCCTTGAATCATGTAACATCCTATCTGAAAAAAAAATTAAGATGCCTAATTAATGATTTTTTTACTTTTCATTTTGAAAAAAATATCAAAAGAGCCCATAGTAGACAGATAACTACACTTTTTTATTTTTTAGTTTTTAAAAAAAGTTATGTTGTATGTCATGCTTACAAACCTCGGTTGAAGAGTTACCATAGATTGGTTTTCATGCTCTGTAGAACACAATCCCACTACTCTGGCCAA
Source organism: Cacajao melanocephalus (assembly GCA_963573385.1). NCBI lineage: Eukaryota > Metazoa > Chordata > Mammalia > Primates > Pitheciidae > Cacajao > Cacajao melanocephalus. The sequence continues at coordinate 95,681 of CAUYLG010070045.1, forward strand.
AATAATAATTCATACCCATATACTACCTATTGACTTGGGAGGCACACCAGATTTCAACAGGTGTGCTTTTTGATGAGTGACAAAACCATTTAAGGAATACCAAAAGAAGGAGCCAGCCCAGAAACATGAGACCAGAGAAGAAACGACACATCAGGATATTAATAAAAATTTAAAAATCTATCATAAGGGAATTGAAACTATAAGAGTAGATATGTGATTGGGCAGAGTTCCTCACCTAGAAAAAATACTTAAAGAAGTTAGTTGATAATCAGGTGCAAAGTGTAGACACAGAAGCAGATGTAGAGAACTCACAACCTTAGAAACCCACTGGATGGTTTTAGAGGTGACAGCATGATTTGGACTGCTAAGATTTCTGTTGTGTTTTTAAAGGTGAAGGAGTGATGTTTCCTTTCCTCATGAGACCTATTGTAGGTCTTTTGAGAATTTTCCTGTCTCTCTTACTTGCCTGGATATGTTTCTGTTTTGTTTTATTTTCAATCCATTATCTGAACTAACCTGGATGCACCTCAGTTTATTGCAGTCTAAAATCTTAAGTAAAATGAGACAATTAGAAATCAACTAGTGCAGGCATCTTAATTTACTAATGAGCAGTTGCTATTACCATTGTTCACCCAAGTTTCTTGAATACAAAGATACATCTAGTTTTTCTACTGGTTAAGTTCTCTTTCTGCTCTAAATTCTCACATTACCCCAAATCTCCAAATGTTAGTAAAAACTGCATAGATTTCCTGGCTTCAATGCTCTATTTCTCCTTTTCATGCTTGCATTCTTTATTATGCTTTAATATTTTTATATCCTGTAATATTTCTTCTATCTTATCTAAAAAGTTTCCATCCTTGAATACACATTTTTTAGCATCCACACAAAAAATTTCCAAAAATCTCCTTTACCCAAAAAAATAACTTGCTCCTGATTATTTATTGCTAACAATCAACTGAGGCAGAAAAGCAAACATTACACAAAACTTAAATTTTTTGACAATATTTTCTCTACATCAGTATTGCTTAAGTCACTCTTGATAATTCTTAAGAATTTGTTCTTGAGATTTTTTTCTTAAAAAATGCTATGGATTCATATCCTCATGTTTCTGAATCAAAATTAAAGTTTAAAACTAAAATAAGAAATGAGTTTATTTTGCTTAGTAAGACCTGAACACGTAGGGCTTGAATCTACATGTTCAGAATTTGGTTACTGCTAATCAAGGTTATATCTTTCCCCTATTTTGGCAATTTTCATTAACTCTATCAGAGTCCAGGATCTCACTGCCTCATGCCAAGATTATTACAGTGGTCTTTATGTATATATGAATGTTAAGAAAACTGTGTGTATCACTACCCCATTAGAATTTCACTTGCTTTCCATTTTCCCCCAAATGCCTTTGCATTTCAAGCCCCTACTTTCTGTTTCCTATAATATGGTGCTCCCCAGTATAAGCCTTGTTTCAAAAGACTTATCACTCCATTGTCACTCACCAATACCATCTTCATTCCTTTACCCAATCTGTTTCTTCCTATCTATTTTAGAGGAAACAACTAGTTCATGAATTATTTCATGGCTAATATAACCCACAATCATCTCTCTAATTATCAAACAGTTATTGTATTTATACTGTGTATTACCCAGCTAATACTTTGTTGGTCATTATTTCATGCACATTCATTTGCTAAAAATAAATAGCATATAGTAGAAGCCATTTTTCTTATTTCTATTGTTCTCAGTGGTTAGCATATTAGGAGGCTTATAATAGATGCTTTAATATATAACTTCTGGTTAATTAGTATCAAGCTTCCCTGAAAATGTGAATAAGGAAGTGGGTAATGCGCTCTGCTACTGTTGGTATTTCCCAAGATACTCATGGCATTTCTGACTGTCTCTGTAGACAAAGATGAGCTATATAAGGACATTAAGTACATCTATCACATTCAATGTAACAACAACAAAAAAAAAGGTGAGGGGAACTACTAGAAGTGGTGGAGAGGGAAGATTACATAGCACCACTTAGGGGATATTGAAATAGCATCCACCCTTTCAAGGTGATAGAAATTTTATCTACAGAGAGCCAAATGTTGCCATAAACCTGAATCTCACTTCAATAACTATTATACCTGATTATAAGATTTTTCAAGCATGAATAATACATAGATGATGTGCACTTCAGTCTTCACTTCTTCCATTGTATTTAGCCTATACTTCCCTGCTCCCACAGGTATTGAGATTGTGGATTCTACTTATATACATATGTATACTTGTACAGTATACACATGTGCATACATGTGTGGCATTTTATGCCAAAAGCATTTTACAGTAGTTATATTTTTCAGTAATTGCATTATTAAAATGACTGGTGATACACATTCACCCCAGGTGGCTGTCTTTACCATTCAGAAGTGATTTACAGAAAGATCAGAAAGATATTTTGCATTCCATTTGTGGTTGTCTTTTATTGAACTTGGTTAATGTAACATGCTTCTGTGATTTTAGGTTTTTAAAGTAAGTGCAGTCCCCTTGAAACTGTCTGAACATAAGCGTGGGTGAAAAACATGTAGCCACTCTAGTTAAGCTTTCAAAAAGTGCTTTTAGGGAAGGTTTGAAATTGAGGCTTGGGTTACAGACTTTCTTTACCATGCACAAACAACTCTCACTAATCCTAAAGGGAGTCAAACACATATATAAAATGCAAGAAAAGTAATCTTTAGTTCTTTTGTTTAAAATATTTTTTTAAATTTCTTCCTCTAAAATAATTAAATAGAAGATTGCTAGGCATATTTGTCATCTCTCTGGAAAATTGAGGAATGAAATCTGAATTTATATAACTTTAAATGTAGGAGCCAAATTATTGTTCCATACAGATATAACACTGATATCATTTGCAAATACAAGAGGATGGTGGGATATAATGTTATTTGCACAGCCACAAACAGCAACATTTCTTATTTGATTATGGACTCCTGACAAATGCTTGATAGATACTACAAAAATTTCTATCCTTATTTTCTTATGCCATTAACTTTTAGGTTAGTTTACTGATGCATTTATATTTTTATACCTGTGTAATAAAGTTTCTTGTGTGATGTGACATCATTGCTTTAAATATATAGACAAAATTAGTCTCCCTAAAATACGAGAAACTTTCTATGGTTTAAAAACTGCAAAAGTTACTTTAACATTTTATTAAATTCCTAAAATAAATTAGTATTTGTTAAAGCAAAGTGTTCTACTGCTTATATTTTAAAGTGAAATAAAAATAATCAATTTCAAATACATGAAAAATAAGTATCTTTAGCATCTTTAAATTTTTAAGAGAATATTATGTCACAAAAACAATAGTCTCACTGCACTCTGCATATCTCAAATTCACAGTAGTATATATAGCTATATAATGATTATATATTTTCATAGTTATATACATATTAACTAATATTAGTATATACAACTGTGCAATAGTAACATTGTAATATAACTGTGATTCTTATCCTCAACTGAGTACTATAAATCCTATAAATGAAGCTTTGATCTCAAAGTTCCTTTAGATTTTTCAAATCTTTCATGATTATACTTTTCATTAAAAAGACAAATATATATTTTTTAGAGAAATGTTTTATTAAAACTGAAGAAGTTGACTATGTGGCTTAGGAATTATTTTGTAGAAAGTGTTATTGGTTAGAATTTCTCATAATGTTAAATGTCCTAAAAATGACATTAAAGGACTTTAAAATTACATAATATGTGTTTAGAAAACCAGTTTTTCTCACTCAAACGTAAACATAATTGAAGAGTTTATGTGGCATTATATATTATAGTTTTCTCTTTTAAAAAGAAATTTTCCCAAATTCTGCCTTAGAGTCATTGCTAATTTCATTTTCAACCCCCTGACTATATATATGTGTGTGTGTGTGTGTGTGTGTGTGTGTGTGTTTGTATATATATATGTAAATATATACATACAAATATATACATACAAATATATGTATATATACATATATATATATATTTGTTTTACAGAGGTAGAATCATAATGCATACACTTGCTTAAGATACTTCAACTGCTACCATTATTTAGATATCAAACTCCTAGCATGTTACCTAAAACATCTTGCTTAATCTAGTTCTACCTTGGGGTAGCAGCAGTCCTCCCTGGCTCTCTATTATGCAGTCATTTTGGCATTCTTCTGACCCTCAAAATTCCTGAAGTCATAACTTTTACTGGGCCTTTGCCCAGGACTTTTATTCTTGGAATATTTTCTATACTTCTTCATCTAACTCCTATTCATTCTTCAGGCACCTGTCCCACAAAAGCTTTGTTTCATCTCTAGGCTCATTTAGATTCTCCTTTTATATCCGCTCAGAGCTCCTGTCTCTTTCCTCAGTACTACTCAGTACTGTTGTAATGGATTAACTCAGTGTGGTCATTTTTTTTTTTATATGCATCCACCACTAGTGTAAAAGCTCCATAAAGTTAAGGATTTCATATATTTTGCCTACCACTTTTTGAAATGTATGTGACTAGCCACATGATAAACATAATAAATATTTGTCAAAATAATAAATCAATACAATTTGCATTCTCCTTTTTTCTACCTAGGGTTATACCGTAAATAATTTTCCGTATTTCTAAGCAGTTTTATCATCACTTTAAATGAATGAATCAGAATAATAATGATAATTATGATGATAATAATACTGATATACCATCATTTACAAAGCTAATCAATATAATTCGGTATTCAAAACATTAATTTTGAATTAAACAAACATTATTATCTGACCTTATAGATGGCATTGATAAGAATATCTTCATGTGCATTTCTGTTTTCTTGTGTTTGATAAACTCTTTAAGAAAACTCAAACAATAGCTAGTATAAGAATATGACATCTTTTTATTGCCACAAATAATTTTCTAAGAAGACTATATTAATTTACAATACCACAGCGATATACCAGTTTCTCTGGAAACTTTCCAGAAAACGGGGTGAACTATTTATTTGGGTTTTGTTGTTGCTGTTGTTGTTGTTTCAGATTGTCTTGGAAGGCAAAATAGAAGACACGGAAAGAAAAATTTTGTTGCCGATTATCTAATTAATTACAATTATTTTTAAAATAATATTTGATAGGAAGAGTATTTGACAAATTTATGGCTGCTGGATCTGTAGATGATCAATAGTGCTGATTTAAATCCCATGTTGTAGATTTACTGACGATACAGGATCTCTGCTCCCCCTCAGGAGTCAGGTAACTCTATACAGTCATCTGTGTGATTCTTATTAACTTAAAAAAAACATAATTTATAAATTTAGAAAGGAGATTTCATTTCTTGTGAAGGGTTACAGCCTACAGGTGGCCATTCTGTAGTCTGAGAAGTGTATCTCTGTTAAAGAGTGAAGATAGACACTTTAAAGGAGGAGGTGTTGGGGTAGAAGCTTTATGCTGAACAGATAGAGTAAACATTCAGTAGGTTATGGGAGGAGCTATACATATTTATGATGGTGGTCCTGAGGCATGCATTTTGTATGAAACATCCATGCAACATACACCCACATTAACCTTGGAGTGGAGACTTAACATTTAAATATACTACTACTAGGCCCTATATGTCTAAAGGTCTTTTCAGGACGCAAAATCACCCAAGTCAGCCTCTGTAAACCGGACCAGAACCAATCCATAGTTGGTGTTCTTCCTATCTGGAGAGGGTTACCAAAATCAGTTTCTTGCCTGTAGTTACGGCTGGCAGAACAGGGGGTCAGTTAGTCAGCCTTTGTAAGCTGAAGGAGTTGTAGTCATTGTTAATACTGTTTATCTTGAGACCACTGTTGTTTAGCTGCTAGGAAAAAAAAGGAAAAAAAATTGTAGAGTTAGAACATGGTTTATTCTTTAATGTAGGGGTGTGTGACTTAACCCTTGCCTGGCATGGCCTTGTACCCTGCTTATAACTTGGTATCTTTTTGCTGCATAGAGTATCTTCTATCAGTCTTATGATCTCTCTTTTAACATTAATGCAGGCCAGCCATTGTGTCTGAATGCCAAAGGAAGAGAGTATTAGGGGGCTCCCATCTCATCATGGCTGAGAATACAGTTTTAAGGCTTTTCTGGGGTCCCCTTAGCCACAAGCGGGTTCATTCTGTGAATAGGAGGGCATAGACTTTATTTTTCCAGTTCTCCACCTGAGATGTGTAAGCTGTTCTAGAGGGTTAACCTTTTCAACTTTCCCATACAGGGGAAAATATCATCAGTTGATTAATTCTGCCTCTTCTTTATTCAACTTCATGTTGGCTTGCCCTAGAAAAAATTTATTTAATATAATTCAATCAGAATAGCATTTCCTCAATAACATTTGTGAGAATTCCAAAATCCAAAGGCATTTAAGATAATTCTTAAAAGTATAAAAATTTTAGTCCTTTAAGATAAGCAGTTTATTAATAAATTTATTGGAAATTTCCTAGTATTCAATTTGCATCAATGACTTCATTTAGAAAATCTGTCATCAACTTCAATTAGTTCTGCCAGTAACCAGAAAAGGTAATCCATTTACTAAATACAGTTTTACATAAAATTCAGAAAATGTAGCATATCAGTAACAACTACCAAGCCAAAAATACCTGAGATTTTGTACAACATTTTATTCTCTAATTAGTGGAGGAACTGGTTACAAAACCTAAGAAAAAAACTTTTTATATTGACATCTTTTGTCAACTGAGCTAAAAATATGAATACTGAAAAACAGAGCATATGTATTTTTATATTTTATTCTGTTATATTTGGTTTGCTCAAAATAATATAACTGATTTACACTTATTCCGTAGTGGTAAGTGTATGTTAACATTACGTCTGAATTATCACCTCGTTCTTTAAAAATTAAAAAACACACACACACACACAATGATATGGATTTTACTTCAAAAAATGACACTGGCTTTGAATTCATAAACTCTTATTATTTCAGCCTTTGACCCACTTGCCAATGCATTTGATTTTAAAATATATTTGAAACAAGAATTTTTAAAGTACAATGCTTATACAATTAAAACTTCTAATTTGAAATTAACCTGAAGATGCAAGCTAGATTCTCCAGCCCTGTCAAATTCTCAGTGTCAAGACACATATTTACTGAAGCAAAATCTGTAAGCATAAAAGCTTTTTTAAAAGAATTTATTTTAACTAAAGAAAGAAAATCACTTACGTTTCAGGATCACAAGAGTGAATCCTGAGGACTTAGTAGACCTAACAAAAGAGTGCTCTTCATTCATGGTGACTAAGGCCACTGTCTGGAGAAGCCAAGGACTGCGCTACTTCACAAAAACTCTGCAGAATATTGATTCTCTTTGCTTTTTCTCTAAGGGAAATGTGGATTTGGAAAATATGAAAAACTGATTATTCTCAATCTACTTCAAATGCAAAATCAAGCATGGTCCTACTTAGTAGAAGATGTATTATTTTTCATGACCAATGGAAGAAATTGAATCTAGCAGACATTGAAATGACAGTAAATTTTTCTAAGTCAACACCTCACACATGGAAAGAAATAAACAACTAAAGGATTAGGGCAAAAAATTAAGTCACTCAGAGGAAAGAAATAAAGACGATTGACACATTCAAAGTGAGAGAATACTCTGTAAGAGGGAGGGCAGATGTAGGGGCTCACGCCTATAATCCAAACACTTTGAGAGGTTGAAGCGAGAGGATTGCTTGAGCCCGGAAGTTCAACAGCAGCCTGGACGACATGGTGAAGCCCTGTTTTTACCAAATAAATACAAAAATTAGCCAGGCATTGTGGCAGGAGTATGCAGTCTCAGTGACTAGGGAGGCTGATGTGAGAGAATTGCTTGAGCCCGAGAAACGGAGGTTGCAATGAGCCGGGATTGTGCCACTGCACTCCAGCCAGGGCAACAGGCACTTTACCTCAAAAACCAACCTGAACTAAACTAAACTAAAAGCTAAAATTATAAAATCAAATAAAAAAGTTCTGATTTAAATGCAAAAAAGAAAAGAGAAATATATCAACCACCATATCAGATGGCAAATCAGTCAAAAAAAGATAAAAAGTAACCTACTAGCAGCATCGTCCATAGTTCAGTTATTCTGAGAAAAAGAAAAATAATGCATGAAAGTAAAACAATTTCGGAAGCAGTATTGGTACATATTCCATGCACAAAGGAATCTGTGAAAGGTTTGGAGTTCAAACTAGAAAGAATGTAGTACTAAAAATTTTTTCTGAAGATGATGTTGAAGACTACAGCTCTCATTTACCACTTAGGTTCAAACATTTAAAGTATACGTTGTCTTTGACTCCCCAAACCCAAAATAAGTGACAGAAGATATTTGTAAAGTAAGTGCACAAAATAATTATTGCGTTTAACTGTTTTGGACAGAACCCTTGTGTTGAAACAATGTTCTACCATATTTTACTTTCTTTGCTAACCACTTTCCTAATGGAGTAGAAACATGTTACTTTATATGGCAAATATTCTATAAAAAATTACTTACTGAATTCAGTTGTAAAGGAATAGTTCTTAACATGGAAGATAAAAACATGAATTATGTGTGGCTAATAATTTTTCCTTAATTTTTACTTGCATTAATAAAAAGTACAATATAGAATTTGTTTTCTGATATATAGCATGCTGGTATTTCTCACAATTCTGTTCTTCCCTCTTCTTTATATGAAATGTGAGAAAGATGCTGCACAATATATGTAAATCAATATATGTTATTTGAGATAAAAATTTTACTGCTATTGATTTATTGTTTTTGATAATGTGTATGCTAATGCGGCCTGTGGAGAAATTAGAAAATCATACATATAATGCTTTTCCTATAAGATAATATACTTGATGTGATTTTGGAAGATTATGTGGTTTTTGGTTTTGTTCTTCATATGTTTTGTTTTTAAGAAATTCTCTGATATTCAATCAGACTCCCCTGCCCTTCACCCCAGAGTTTATGTAGCTAAATCTTACTGGAGGAATAGATTCCCTAAATTTCAAAACTATCACTCCTTGTATATATAAAACAATGTACTCTTAGGTCCAAGATGAAATAATTGCGAAAAATGTTGATGTAATTTTACCATTTGCCTTGATATGATTGATTTAGTATATCATATTTTACCTGCCTTTACATATGAATTTTTCATGAAAAAGGAATGTAAATTTAAATAAGTTGTAAAGACCTTTGTAATTAAGTCCATCTCTGTTCTAAATGGTATACTAGTAGCAAGGATGGTTAAGGTGAGGATAGATGAGACAAAACTAAGTGTCTAACTCTGAACCCTGTTAAAATGATTGGAGTCTATAAAGTATGGATCAACCCAGAAACACGGTCGGTGAAAACATAAAATCAGGCTTGCCATGTAATTTTGAATTCAATATGTTACATAAATGTTCTGATAATCACTAAGGTATTAGTATTCTGAAAATACTCTCAGTATCTGAAGATATTAAGACTGAAAAGTTACCTTTTCCTTCCAGCTTATTATATCTTACCTCTTTTAGCCCATCTCCTACTCCCCAGAAATCAAATTACTCAAGAGCTTTAGAAAAATAATATTAAACATTATAAGAAAATTTTTTGTTGTTATTTGTTTGTTCTTGAGATAGGATCTTGCTCTGTCACCCAGGCTGTAGTGCAGTGGCACAATCTTGGCTCATGGCAACCTCTGTCTCCTGGGCTGGATTGACTCTTATGCCCGGACCTCTTGAGTAGCTGAGACTACAGGTGTGAGCCACCATGCCTGCCTAATTTTTTTTTATTTTTTGTTTAAGTAGAGATGGAGTTTTGCCATGTTGCCCAGGCTGGTCTCTACCTTCTGGGCTCAAGCAATCCACCCACCTCAGCCTCCCAAAGTGCTAGGATTATGGGTGTTAGAGACGATGTTTTCAAAATGTGATCTGTCCCAACTTCCAACTTTGGATTAATGGTTCCTGCTTTGTCCAATAAAGCTGATAAAAAAATAAATAAATAAAGTGCCCAGAAAGAGGAAATTCAGACCTCTGGACTTGGGATCTCCTTAAATGTCTATGTTTACTTTTTGAGGTCTTTTAAAAAACCTTCCAATAATTTGGCAAAGCCAGAATTCACACTGAAGAAAAACTAATTTAGACAAATTATTTGTTCATCAAATTTTTATTAAATATCTACTATATGGCTGACATAAATAAGTTCCAAAGATGCAACAATAAATGAAAGATGATGTAAGAATAATGTAGGAATCTGATACTAGAGGATCTCAATTTAAGGAGGTTGCCTAATTGAGTATGGCTCCATGAGTGAGGGAAGAATATTATTGGTATAGCTTGGTCAGATGTCCTCTCCCTTCCCTATCTTTGGTCTAAAAGAAGATGCCAGCTCCAGTTCAAAATGCAGGACACAGGGGCTATTAGTTTAGATAGACAAAAGGAAAAAACAAAAAGGATGTGTATCAATCAGCTTCCTGTGGCTCCCATAACAAATTGGTACAAATCAGGTGGCTTAAGATCAGAAGTCCAAAATCAAGACATCAGCAAGGTGGCACTCCCTACAGAGGCTCTGAAGAATAATTTGTTCTTTGACTCTTCCAGCTTCTGGTAGTTGACATTTCCTGACTTGTTGCACCCCAGTCTCTGCCTCTGTAGTCACATTGTCTCATCCTTTTCTGTGTGTGCTCTTTTCTGTGGGTTTGTCTCAAAGCTTGCTGAGCCTCTCTCTTAGAAAGAAATCCATGAGTATACTTAGGGCCACTGGATAACTCCCTTGTCTCAATCTCCTTAATTACATTTAATTATATTTTTTGCCATGTAAAATATTATTCAGTCTTTTGCCTTATAAGGTAACATTCCTAGTTTCCAAGGTTTAAAACATAGCTCTTTGTGACCACGATTTAGTCCCCTTTGGGATCTACCTTCCCAGCTAACCTATATTATCCAGTTCAGTCAAAGTACCAACTGTATCTCCAATCAGAATATGGAGTCAATGCAGGCAGTATTCCCTACTTCAAAATGCTAAAAATATTTGAAATGCAGCTCTTCTTAAAATAAAAGTATGTAATACTAGGAACTTACTTCTTTTTATAAATACTTTATTATATTTGCCCTTTTAGCCAAGATAAGCAAACACAAAATATCTGATACATTTGTACAAACTTTTCTTTTTCTCTATTGCATGTTGCAAAAGAATTAAGAATTATTAAATTTAAAGGGCTGTAAAGAAAAAACATTAAGTCTATAAAAACAGGTAAATGTTAAAATGATAAACATTAGATGTATGAGAATTGTAATGTAGCCTTCAACATAAAAAGTTACTGTTTTGTAAAGATAGATTAGTGTTGGGTAAGACTACTAAGAATAAGTATATTAGAATGATACCTTTCACCTCTTTCTCCTTTATGTGAACCTTACATTTGATTTTTGGGTTAGCTGACACTGTCCGGGAGATTTTTCTTTTTAGCTATTAAACCATTTGTCTAACTAATAGATTGAGAGAACTAAAAATACTTCATTTCTAAACATGGCCTAATATGAACTTATTAGCTTAATGCCATATTCCATTCATTAATTTTTACTGCCAATAGATGTTATTTTTGAGTTGCTTTGAAAATTTCTCGTAAAAGTAAATATATTTTCTGTGCTTTTTGTTTGTTTGGTTTGATTTTACTAGATTAATGATATGGCTTTACATAACATGTTACTGCAGTTAAAGTAATGCTTCTTAAGATAAATATATAAGAACACTAGGAAAACAGCTAATGCTACATTTTTTCTGAAACCATTGGCTCTTTAATTTCTGTTCAGTTTAAAGAAATTTGATTTGTCATTACAAAAACAGTGTTCACTCCATTCCATTTCTACATCAATAAGCAGGTATTTGTTGATATCCTATATTTTAGTTATTCAAGTTTACATGAGCATTTGGTTCCTCTCCCACTAACTGTTCATATTCTAATGAAGTATGATGGTTAAATTTTTCAAATGAGATATAAAAGGCATTAAATTTTTATAATTTATTTTGTTTCTCATCTCTGTCATTTGTGATTAATTAGGCCAGTTGTCAGCCCATATTTTGGATAAGAAACATTATTCTTTCCAAAGAGAAGTTTACACCAGAAAAAGGATTGGGAAATAATATTGTTTGTTATCTGAAATTCAGTAGGAGGTTTTCAACTTGAGAATTTAAGAGTTTGATTCTATTAATTTTAGTTCATAAAGACAAAAATTCATAATGCATAGCCATTAAAGCTGTATGTGTACACATTCTCAAATTCAAAGTCAGTTGGGCTCCGGAGAGGCAGGGGTCCATTAAATTTGCTAGTATTTAGACTAAATCCTATCTCTGCTACACTTCTCTCACACCAGCTCCACCCTAAACTAAATGCAGCTTTTACTGTACTGCCACTTTGGCTACCTACATAGATGATTGTGAAGTACCTACTGTGATTTAATCTGACAGGAGCAGTCAAGTTCATACTATGTGTCTCTAAGGAGGGTTATCAATAATTAACAATCTCTAAGTTTAGAAAGATATCTTTAAAAGATAATTTTATGCTGAGAATTACAGATTTTTTAATATCTTGAATTATTTTATTTTTACTTTACTGTGTCAACTCACTCATCTAAAAAGATCTCCAGCCATCCTTGCTATATTTCAAGCAATAGCTTAGATTTTTGCTTTAATACTTATTCTTTGTGAAGGCCAATGGTCTTGTCCTCTTTTGAACTCTACTAATAGTCACCCTCTATGTAACTAACTGTGTCACAGTAAATTATGAATGTTCACATGAGTCCTTTCATTGATGTTCCAAAGTATTACTTAAGCCCTTGTTCATTAACTTTTCAAAGTCTTATCCCTTATCTTACTAACCAAAATCAAAGTATCTTGAAGGCAGCAACCATGTTACAGAGTAAAAATGAAAGCTGTAGGTACTCAATACATATTTATTTTCATCAATGTCTGAATAAAATAGTGTCTCCTTAGAAAGGAATGAAAAAGAATATGAAATATTTTTCAACATCACGGTTGACAAGTGAATAGAAAAATATAATAATAGCAAAAATACACTTTCATGTTATTAGTTATGACTTTACCAATGTGAATGGTTTAGTTTTCATGCAGTAGTTTAGATTTGTTGCATAAATTATGAAGACAATCTTAAAATTATGTTTGCCACAAGTATCTGGAAGTACGTAGTTTATCTTTTTCCTCCCTTTTCTCTAATAATATTATATTATTGTGCTAGCCCTAGTTATGAATATTTGTCAGTAAAGAAACAAGTGGAAAATAATCCAAAATTTTATTTGACCATGTTTGTGTGGAAGTGACAATATTGTTTCTCACATTAATTAGAACTGGAGTTTGAGATAGGAAATAAGTCTAGTTACATAAAAATTTTAAATTTATGCACATTTGAATTGATCAATTATGAATATATACACTCTAAACAATGAACAGTGGAGAATAATGAAAGTAGCAAACCATTATCTATGTCAAAGTAATTTCTATAGCATTATGCTTTTTATTTTTATTATTTTTTAATTGCATTTTGGGTTTTGGGGTACATGTGAGGAACATGCAAGATTGTTGCATAGGTACACACATGGCAGTGTGATTTGCTGCCTTCCTCCCCATCACCTATATCTGGCATTTTTCCCCATGCTACTATCTATCTCTCCCCAACTCCCCACCACTCCCACTGTCCCTCCTCTATTTTCCCCCAACAGACCCAAGTGTGTGATGCTCCCTTCCCTGTGTCCATATGTTCTCATTGTTCAACAGTCACCTATGAGTGAGAACATGTGGTGTTTGATTTTCTGTTCTTGGTTCAGGTTGCTGTGAATTATGGTTTCCAGGTTCATCCATGTCCCTACAAAGGACACGAACTCATCATTTTTTATGGCTGTATAGAATTCCGTGGTGTATATGTGCCACATTTTCCCTTTCCAGTCTATCAATCAGTGAGCATTTGGGTTGGTTCCAGGTCTTTGCTATTGTAAACAGTGCTGCAATGAACATTCGTGTGCATGTGTCCTTATAGTAGAACGATTTATAATCCTTTGGATATATACCCACTAATGGGATTGCTGGGTCAAATGGACTTTCTATTTCTAGGTCCTTGAGGAATCGCCACACTGTCTTCCACAATGGTTGAACTAATTTACACTCCCAACAGTGTAATAGTGTTCCTATTTCTCCACATCCTCTCCAGCATCTGTTGTCTCCAGATTTTTTAATGATTGCCATTCTAACTGGTGTGAGATGGTATCTCAATGTGGTTTTGATTTACATTTCTCCAATGACCAGTGATGATGAGCATTTTTTCATGTTTGTTGGCCTCGTGTATGTCTTCTTTTGTAAAGTGTCTGTTCATATCCTTTGCCCACTTTTGAATGGGCTTATTTGTTTTTTTCTTGTAAATCTGTTTTAGTT